>VWZN01013565.1:332020-362462 GCA_013396955.1 Regulus satrapa | reverse complement strand
CCTGTCCAGCTCTCTTGCAGAGACCCCCTTTAGGCAGTGGAAATCTGCCTTAAAGTCTCCGTAGAGCTTTCTTTTTCCCAGGCTGAACAACCCCAACTCTCTCAGCCTGTCTTCATAGGAGAGGTGCTCCTGATTCCTGATCATCTTCATGGCATTTCTCTGGACTCCAGCAGGTCCAGGTCCTTCTTGTCTTGGGGGCCTTACATCTGGGTGCAGCACTCCAGGGGAAGTCTCACAAGAGCAGAGGAAAGGACAGAACCCCCTCCCTTGACCTGGTGGTGGCCACATTTCTTTGTTGTTGGCTTTCTGGGCTGTGAGTGCACATTGACAGGCCATGTCCAGTTTTTCATCCACCAGCACCCCAAGTCCTTCTCTGGAGGGCTTCTCTCAATCCTTTTACCGCCCAGTCTGCATTCCTGCTTGGGATTGCCCTGACCCATGTGAAGGAAGTTGTCCTCGTTGAACTTGATGAGTTTCACACAGACATCTCCTAAAGCAGGCAAGGTCCCTCTCTTGCCTCCAGCATGTTGACCTCACCACACAGCTTGGTATAATTGGCAGACTGTGTGTTAAGTACAGACTGATTTCTTAGGTGTTTCTGGTTAGATATGGATACATATTATATTTAACTTTTCTGTGAGCAGAAGGATGTACATGTACACTAATGCTGTTGTCCTGTCATATTTGCTGATGCTGCCCTTCTGTCGTACACAGGTCATATAAATTAATATTTCTTGACACCAGTTGGTCTTTGATGGATGTCAGATAATAACATGTAGCCTTATATGGGTTAAAGACATAAATATTGTGATTTTTTTTTTTGTCAATATAATGTCTTTTCTGTAAATCGTTAAATAATGCCGTGAAAGCAAACTTGCTCAAGGTACTGTGTTTCTCATCTGCGGAAATGGAAAATTCATTTGGAGTACCAGTCTCAGGAAATAAGCTCTTAGAGGGTTCTGCCTTTTGAAATGTTTACCTTTCAGTACTGAAGCTGTCAGGACTCCTGTACTATAGGATTTGATATTCTCAAGCATAATTTGGCAAATTTTGATAATGGTACAGCCAGTAAAGACAAATACTGTAAAAAGCTAATTTTCTTCTTTGTTGACTGAAAACTTCAGCCAAGTTGATTTTCACTTAACTGAACTCCCTCCACTGTTTGCACTCTCTGAGGTGCCAACTTAATAATAGGACACTTCTGTGTCCTGAGACTAATGTAACCTGTCGTGGGGGGCTGTATTAAAATGGGAGAAAATCCAAGCAGGCTATATCCTCTTCTTAGGCCCCTGGATGGAAGAAGTTAGTGAGAATGACTTGTGAGAGAGCACAGGGGCTTCTCCTGGGAAAGAGAATGTTGGGATGGTGCTTTTGAGAGTAGTTGTCATCCTTTGAGAATGCTGTTTTCTCAAATCCCACCTACCTCCTTCCTCCTGGGAAGGAAGAATTCAGTACAGTGTAGCTGAAGAGCACAATCTGCCCAATGTAGCTTTTTATATCCACTTGGAGTTTTCAGTTCTGTGGAAGACTGTTTGTCCTGTTCTGCATTGTTCTGTTACAAGGCGGTGCTGAAGGGTTTTTTTAAGTATAATTATACAAAAATAACACTTTTGAAGTATCAGACACACTTGCTTAGTCACTTTTAGATTTATCAGCTCCAAAAATCAGTTAGCAGATCCTGCCCACTTGTATATAAGATGTTCTTTGAGATATTTTTTGTACAGGTTGAACTTGTAGTACTCCTACGTAACTTCAAAATACTTAGCAAAAGTACTTTGAAACCAGTGAGTAGGCCTGATTTGCTTCTTAAAACTTCCGAGACACATGCATTTAATTTTTCAGCACTAATGCACAAGTTAAGATGTTTGTAGGTATTAAAACTATTTTCTCTCATACAGAACTGCTAAATGAAACTTTTAATGGCAAAATATTTGCTCAGAGCAGGAAGAGCTCACTGTGCTTTCTTCTGGTGGCTCCTTCAAGCTGCTCATGAATGTTTGCAGCTGTAGCCATGTTGTGTTGTGCTGTGTATTTGGCAATGGCCTGTTCTAGGTGCTCAAAATAGGCATCTCCCTTTAACGGGTGTGTTTGACCTTGATTTTCCTGTGCTTTGTTTTCTCATCTGTAAGTTTGGATAATACCAGCTGTTCATCTTTCAGGGATATTGTGAGGATAAATTATTAGTGAACCACTTAAGTACTTAAGGGATGAATAATGTTGTACCATCCACAAGGAAATTAAACATTCTGTCTTTCTAGCAGGATCCAAATATTGTTCGCTAATCGAGGTACAGGGTCATACACAAAATGCTGACTAGAGTGCCGTGCATCCAAATGAGGCACGGCCCCTATCTTAGATTAAAAAAAGTATGAATGAACACTTCTGTGCTGGGAGTGTAAATGTATGTAAGCACATGAGAAAGAACCACAGTAGCACAGTCCACCATAATTCTGATATATGTAACTTCTTGGCTGCCAAGTTAGTGTTTAATACTGTTGTTAGGATGTGCTATATTTTGTGATAGTGTCTGTCATATTACACACACACACACACACACACACACACGTACACACACACACTCTCTCTCATCCTCTTATAGCCAGTTTTGTTAATGCTGCAGGTTGTGACCAGAACATTCAATGCAACCATATCTGGGATTCTGGTAAATATCAAACTCCCCTCCCCAAAATTAAAAATTAGAATGTGACTTAGGAATTTATGGGATATTTTTTCAGATTTTTAGCACCTGCCTTTTAAATGGCATAAGAAATTTTTAGAAGGTTCACCACTCAATTAAACTTTTCTATTAAATGCTGGGTGCAGAAGCCATATATTTAACAAGTTTTCCACTCTGTTGCTTTACTGTATAAATAATATGTCTTCTGGAAATTTCTAATGCATGTCAGATATTCATGATGAAAAAGCACATTTGTACTGCCAGTTCAGAGATAATTACTTGCCATTAGGTTCATAAGAACATAAATTTTATTCATTTCTATCATCTAACTTGTCAACTTCTTACATTTTGTCTACACTCTGCCCCTCACTGACAAGCAGCAAATAATTTAGTCTTCCACCAAAATGATAATGACTGGCAAATGAAAATTTCATTGAAAGAGACAGCACATCAGTTGCACTCAAAGAACTTTTTTATTTTTAATTTTTTTTCAATGATAATTCAAGTGCTGTCACTGAAGTGAATTTATTAACGTGACTTCTGTTAAGCTACTCTTATTTAGATGCTTCCTTGTTATTTAAGAGGTAAGCTATTCATGCTGGTTATTCCATCAGAAGTTCATTTTGACACACAGTCACTTTGGTTGTAAGTTCTTTTAAAAAAAATAACAGTCTTTGCCACCATAACAAAGTTTCTTCTCTCAGTTATTTGGCTATTATTTGGGAAAGACTTTTCTGTTATTTGATACCTGTCCACCTCTGGCCATCCAAGAAATCAACCATTTGTTCCCAGAGCAAGGAAGAACTCTTTTCCTCTCAGGTGTTGGGTTCTTTATGTGGATCTCTTTCTTATTCCAGTGATTGGCATAAAGGCCTTAGAGAATCATAACTAAGCTGGGATAAAGTATGTATTGACAAATTTTAAATTTCTAATAATGATTTTGGATAGTTATAGTATTAGAAAAATACTCTTCAAATATTGAAAATAATAATCAGAGCAATTATTAATATATGTAATTTGAAATCAGAAAAGGCAATGTAATTCTTGGCCATGTCTGTCATCTGTTTATATTAATCTGCCAGTGGAGACAATCAGATGCAGTTCAGGAGAAAAAAGAGCTAGGAATAGAGAAGCAATTTTCCAGTGAATTAGTCTCTGGCAAAGGTTGCTTAACAGGGGAGCCTTGCCTTTCCATCAAAGGAAAAAAAAGGTTAAAAAAAACCCGAAGTAACCTCACCTTTTCTTTCACTGGGTTATGTTCTTCATGGAAGAATACGATCCAGTTAGTCCCACAATGCCTTCCAGTATACAAGAGATGACAAGATTTAGAAAACAAAGAATGTCCTCTCAGTGTTATGTTAAATATTGGTATTGTGGACTTGCTCTTATAACAGCCGAAAGGTACATGCATCCTCACATTGAGATGAAATGGTTTGTGAAATAATCATGCTATTCATGCTACACATTGAGTACTTGAGAATATCTTAGTTGGAGGCTATTAATGTATATTATTGACTTCAGTTAAAGTTTACTCTGTAACTAGTAAATGGGAAAGTGTGGGGTTGCATGCATAATGCAAAATTAATGTAAATGCTTGGTGGGGAGCAAAATGATACCAATTCCATGAAGTATTTTACTTTGCCGGGCAGTATAGCTGCAGAGGTTTTATAAATACAGTGTTAACACAGAAATTAACTCACAGATGTGGGCAAAATAAATATCCCATGTCCTGGGGTTAAATAATTCTATCTACTGACTCCTTCATGTTTCAACACATTGCTTGTGTAGATACTCTTGACAGTATTTTTGATTTTTTTTGTACGTGACAAGTTAACACAAGGTACAATACAAGCCTGAACAAATATATTTCCTTTTGTTTGGTTTGTTTGTTTGTGAATTGTTTTGGAAATCTTAATGTTTCGGATAAATCCAGATAATGAACATGGGACTGTGAGAAACAGAAATCTCTTCTAGGTGATTTGTGCAGAATGCCCACAAATGTAGTCAAAATACAATATAATGCATTTGCTATTTTTTTTTTCCAAACAGTCAGCTTTCATATAAAGAGGATTCATTTGCTCATTTTCAAAATCCTTTTTCTGGCTGTAAAATTAAAAATCTTTCATTAAAGAAGAAAGGTGGAAGATGGATTTCAAAAGAAGGAAAACATTTTTAAGAAAAGGAAAAAAAGAACATATGGACTTGCAGCTCAGTTTCTATATTCTGTTTTACCAGAGTAGTCCTGGTTTCTCCTAGTGCGTGAGCAAGAAAGGGTCTGAGAAATGACAGAGAAAAGGTACCACAAAGTACATCAAGTCATCCAAACCCATACAACTTAATACTCCTCATACACGGCTCTCCTCAACCCATGAGCCTTGGCTCTGGGGGGCCATGTCCAGGGTTCCAGCAATGGTTTCACAGAATGTTTTTTGAGTTGGAAAGAACCTTAGAGGTCATCTAGTTCTCAACACCCTGCCACAGACAGCGACACCTTCCTTGTCTGGACCATGTTACTCAAGGCCCCATCCAGCTTGTCCCTTCCCTTCTCTACACCATGCGTGTGTCACGCTATTGGAGCCATCTGCCCCACGAGTGCCAGGGAAAAGCACGAGGAGCACAAGGAGGACGTGTACCGGAGGATGTTAGCAGTAAATTATTTAAATAAGGAACACCAGACTTAGTGCTGAAATGCTGCATAATCCTGACAGCCTGGCTTTCAGGCAGGCAGGCAGTAAAGCAAAGTTCTTGCCAAAACATCAGGATATTGGGTCATCAAAACATGTTCATGTACTGCAACTTCTGAAAACAAAAATTATGAAATAGAAGAGTGATTCAAATGCATTTTATGAGATGGCTTATCTGCATTATGTTTTACTCTGAAAAAGTGAGTCTCAACACGTATTTACAATTAGAGGCTTGAGGTTTTTTAAAATGTGCGTATTAAAGGTTTACTATCAAAGATTTTTTTTCAGCTTGTCCATGACTAATTACTTCATTTTTGAGAGCTTCTCAAGCTGTATCTCTGGGTCTCTTCCTTGTGTTTTTTTGCATTTTAGTTTTTACTTTTCATATATAGACTTACTAGGGAGGTGCTAAAGTGTGGGGCGAGTCTGTTTGCTGGGAAAATGCAGGAGCTGATTTCCCATGCTGCCTTCTTAGCTGGCAACTGCAAGCCATATTACTCTGTTGGGTTTTAAATTATTATTATTATTTAGTTTTATTATTTTTAAGAACATAACTGCTTCTGCTCATCACTTTGCAAAACTTGCAGTTTATTATATTGCCACTGCTTGCCTGAAAAGGAATGAAGAAAGGACACAAGGAACAGGTCCACTGTATTTGAATAAGAGTGTGGGTAGTAAGGGAGACTTCTGAAAACCTATGGTGTTCCACCTCTGCACCTTCTTTTTCTTGGTGTATAATAAGAAGGACCATCCCAATATTTCTGAGGTATGAGGAAAAAAATAATAATCTGAGGGAAAAAATTAAGGGATTGCAAGGAGTCTGATTTGTAGGAGTGATAGCACACAAGGCATCTGCCTTCCCACCCAATGATTGAGCTGTGATAGATGCAAACCTGCTTGTTGTCATGAGATGGTGTGTCTGTCACCTACCCTTGAGCACAAATGATCTTGGTCAGTAATGAATATACATTTTTGTTCTGCAGTAGCCACACAACTTGGATCTTAGTGAAATCTAGAAGCAATTGTGCATCAGGGTGGTATGTACGTGTGTGTGGAAATAAGGGCTGGGATTCTCATTTTGCCCCTAGAAAAGGGCATTTGAGGAAATTTCCCTATGTGGTAAGGTTTGTGGCAAAAAATAGGAGGGTTTCCTGTGATGCTTCCACAAGATCTGTGCATTTAGATATAAGCAGCAATTTTCCTCCTTGTTTCCTTGCACCTTGTTCCTGCTTTCCCCCTCTTACAGGGGAAGAAAAGGAATCTGAGTGCAAATTCCCTCCAAGCCCAGCAGATAGGTTGTTATACCATGGGACTGCTTGGTTGGTTGGTTTTGTGTATTTGCTTTCCTTTCTTGAGAGTCTCCTGTGTAGAAAGCTGTTTGTGCTTTAAGGAACAGAAAATGTCAAGTGCTGGTGAACCCGATGGGTTCTCAGAGCCCTGAAATGGAGGAAAGTGGGACGTTCGTACCAAGAACCGACATGCTGACCTCAGTGTGTCATTTAAGTGGCTTAAGTACTCCTTAGCTTGTATCACTGGTTAAATATTGAGGTGCTCAATACAAATTTCTGGGAATGATGCAGAGACTAAAAGAGTAGGACCATACTTGTCATTAATGTGCCCAAAGCAGATTTGTTGAAAGGATCTGGCAAGAGAGGCTTCCCGAATCATTAGTTACAAATAAATGGTATTTGATCATGTTGAAATTTTGTATAAACTTATGAAAACAAATTAACTATTTTACAGTTATCAAAATGTATAACTTAATTTATCCTGCTAATGAGAAAAATAAATGCCTACTTGGAATAACATGAAAAATAATCATATTCATTTTCTTATGTAAGCCAAAAAATTAAGAGATTACTTCTGCTACTCTCCTATATTTTCATTGTTTTGTAGGACTTAATCCACATAATGGACAGTCAGTGAAAGGATGGTTTATTATCAATTGTCTGTTTCTTAAAACACAGAAATCCTGTTGCTTTCCTTTAAAATCCTTTTAATTTTTCTAGTGATTGCATATTCCTGACTAGTACATGCAGTAGTCCCAGAGGTTACGTTCTTCATTTGAGAATGCCTACATTTTTGTTGAATCTATAGCATGATGTGTGCTGAGGAGCTCGAAGCAGTTACAGATCCAGTCTGTATGGTGAGAGTGGCATGACAGTGACTGCCTCTAAATGGCAGGTGGTTTAAGAGACCTTTTAAAGGTGTCTTTTAAAATGACAGCCTTCTTTCTTCCTTGGGAGAACCTTCTTGGATGCGAAGAAGGTCTCCAAAGCATTATTCTCCCAGATTGCCTGGTCCCTTTGACTGAAGCAGCATGAGCACATGTTTGTATGTTACTACTCACCTTCTGTTTCTGAACTCTGTCCAGTTAAAAGTTAGTTGTGTTTTTAACAGACAACTCTTTGAAACTCTGAGTGGGACTGAAAGAAAAGGCAAGTCCTGTATCTGTAACCATGGTCTCTAAAGCCAAAAATGCATGAAGGAATGATTATCAGTGTAGATATGACTTTGGGTTGGGGGTTTTTTTAGTAGATTGGACATGATTGGACAATTCATTGTGTAAAAATGAAATGTGTCAAGATTTCCTTCTCTTTGGCCATGGCAGGGTCATGTTAAATTTAATGGATGACCAGCCTTCTGTGTTGGACTGTGAGCATTGCCATGAATTTTTGCACTTTCCAGAGAAACACTTTTAAAATAATATTTAACAACTTTGAAAGAAATCATCTTATGGTTTCCTAATAGATTTCAAATGGGGTTTTGTGCAGATTTTACTGGCACTATGTCATGTGAAAAGGGAAAGTTTTCCTTGACCCTTAGTGTTTGATGTTGTCTGTCAGTGCCCCAGGAAAGCTGAGACTGCTGTTTTACCCCCAGTCATCTTTCCACATGCTAGACTGACCTAAAAGGCTCTAGCTATTTTATTTCCAGCACAATTGTAAACATCCATGTAAGTTTTACATTACAGCTTTGGATTGGATGGATGTACCTAAGAGAAAAAAGAACAAAATAAAACAAACCCATCCCCACTCCCCCCCAAAAAATAATGCTGAATGCTGAACAGGATATAAAGGGATGTGAATTTGGGTTTTACATTAGAAGAGCATTATTAATCTGGGATGTGAATTTGTCTTTATGATGTGAATCTTTTGTATCTAAAGATATATTAAAATTATTTTAAAAGTAATTTTTCCTAGAGTGCTTTTGGAATGTGTCACAGATAATTATGGTAATATCCATCCAGTATGGCAGGATAGAACCAGGTCTACACTAACTTTATTTCACCTTTTTTTTTCATCATTGTAACTTACAGCTGCAGAGGATTTCCAAAAGGTGTGTGGGATTTACTTGTTTTACTAAAGCTCTCCTGAATCTTTCTTTACAGAGGAAAGTGGATACAGAAAATATTTTGAAATTTTTTGCTTATTTTATTTTTTCCTGGTTATAAAAACCCAAAAAACCAAAAAAACCAACAAAACACAAAAGTTATATATTATTGCTTTCCCCTGCAGTTTCCTCATTTCCCTTCTACCTTCCTGAATGAAGGCATAACTTTACTTTTTTTGTCTGTAGGCAAATGTTTTACTTCCTAACAGACCTCCAAGCTGGAATTAATGGTTCAGTAGGCTTAATGTAGACATTGAATAAGCCCTTTCTGAATATGGAAAAATGGAGCATTATTTCTGCAGTGAGCATCTCATTCACCTTCCTGCAGAAGCAGTCCTTCATTATGGAGATACATCAGGACACCTACTGAGGGAACATACGGGATATTTTATCTGCACTTTAAGTGCAGAGAACTTTAAGTAGGACATGCCATTGATTTTTGCTAAGGAAACTCAGGATACCACCAACTCTTTGTAGTTTCCCATGTGTTTTCCTCAACTGAGCCTGGGAAGAGGCAGCAGTATTGACACCCTCCTCCCATGTCATCTTTAATCTCTCTTGGCAAAAAGACAATAAAGGAAATGCCCCCCCCCCACCTATGCATATGTAGAAATTGTCTGTTAAATGATTATTTTCTGGTTTCTAATGAGAGATTTACATGAACCTGTTTTTTTAATCAAATACAGAAAACTGATTTTGTATATGATGGCAGTATGCTGTCTGGGTTTTTTTAAGCAGACCATTCTTTTTCCCCTTGCTTCTTCTTCCTAGTACATTTTTCTGTTGGCCTTCATTTCCTATCTGAATCTTCTTGCCATTCATTTTTGAGCTTTACTTTTCGGGGAGAGACAATATATTTTATTATAAATTATATTATAATGTGATATGATATATATTATGTGCTATATTTCACCTGCCAGATGAAAATAATCTTTTTCCAAGCTCTTCTCAAATGATCAGTTACTTCTCACCTGTGTGTCTTTTATTCTGCATCAGCAGAGAGAAGTGTAATGCCAGACTGCTTTATCCTCAGCAACCATTTTTGGGATTCTTTGCTACTCTGGGATTTTCTGAAATGTATTGTAAAATTCTTCATGATCCTTCTAAAATCAGAAGTGTACTTTCAGTTTTTCAGTAATGTTTTTGGAACTGGAATAATGAGGAAGAGAGATATTTGTAGTTATCTCAGCATTTGCAACTGTTTAATTTGGAAACCAGGCAATAGATAACTGGTTAAGAAGCTGCATTTGATGTGACTTTATTTATGTGACTTTATTAAAGACAAAATATAATGATGAGTTTATTTTTAAAGATTAATTGTAAGATTATAGCTGGAAAGTGTGCTGCTCAAGACTTGTGTGTGCAAAAGGTTTGAAATTGTATTGTAACAGAGTAGTGGCAGTTTTCTATTAATTTTGTCAGTTGGCAAATAACCACGCAAGGTGAAGTTAGCCCTATGTCTCTTCATTCTGTTTTAAGTGAGACCTCCATCTTGTAATACAGCTGCTTAAGATAGATGAAAAGAAGCAACCTGAAAAAGGAAAGGAGCTCTGTCAATCAGAGTGTACAGTGATGACTTTATTTATAGCCTAGTTCATTTATGATTGTAAATAAACCTGACTTTCACACACTGCAAAGTGTGAAATATCCAAATTAATCACAGACATAAGTGCCTGGGGAAAGGAGATTTTAGGAGGATCAAAGGTATGAAATGAGAAACAGAAAAGAATGGGGAATAGGCCCTTTATGGATTACCAGGCTGAAGGGTCGCTTAGCCCTCAGAAACAAGGCTCAAAGGCAGAGCTGCTATTGATTTTCTTCCTTAACTGAAATCCCATTTTTACAGAAAAAAATTAAAGCGTAGATGCACTAAACAGATTAAAAACTTCTAGATCCCACTTTTGTGTGGCCTCTGAATTTTTCTGGCTACTTGTAAAATGCTGGTGCTGTAGTCTTTCCACCACGAGAGGGATGTGTGACCCATGGACAGCATGATGTACTGGTTTGGGGATCCTGTGCCACTGTGTGGATCCCACAAGTTCAGCAGAGCTCTAAGCAGCAGGTGTCAGACTCAGACTAGGTCTGTGGAATACTCTTCAGGTTCTAATTGAAGTGGGCAGTGGCACAGTGAGGCTCTTTAAAAATCGTATGTTTTCATATGGGTTTTCATATTGGTTTTGGACAGGGCATACTGGGGAGACAGAGGGAGATACCATGATCATGGGCATGCTTTCTGCCCATGCAGCTGAACCATGAAGAACCTCCTTCAGCACTTGCTATAAGCTCTGTTGCTCTTAGTGGAGTTGTGAAGAACACGATGTCTGAATGGTATGTCCCAGAAAATCCATATGGCCATCTACTTTAGGAATCAATTTTTTTATATGCTACTGATAAAAGCCTTAGTATTATATTAGGACCCATCCCACCTGAAGAACTTATCTTTTATCTCAGAGGAGAAAAGCTAAGGAAAGACTAGCATCATTAGTGTGCTGTCATGTACAGTGAAAGACTGAACATCATGGAGAATGCCTGTGGCACTGGGAATCCTGCTGTTTTCTTCACAGCAGGGACCTTGCAGCTGAAAGTGAATGAAGCTGGACTGAAGTATATGACTTACAAAGTGAGGCACTTTGCACCAAAACGTTCTGGGTTCTTCTGTGTGACTCAGTTTACTAGAGAATGTTTCTGTTATCTATTGGGGATTTAATTCGCTAGATGGGTCAATGCTGAGGTGTGCTAGAAAAGGGCTGAACAGATAAACTCAAGAGGTTGTTGTGATCAGTTGCACGAAGTACAAGTAGAGACCAGTAACCAGTGGTGTGACCCAAGGCTGGATAATGGGACCAGTACTGTTGAACATCTGCATTAGTGACCTGGATGATGGGGCAGGATACACCCTTAGCACATTTACACACAATATAAAATGAAAGGAGTGGTTGATTTGCCACTGTTCCTTTTTCAATTTTGTTTGTACTCAAATCCTTTATGGAGTACAGGTGTTGAAGGGCATTCTGTGCCTTCATCAAGCAAGCTGGGAAGTTTTCCTTGTTATTCCTATTAGGCTTACATTGCTCTGCATTGGAAAGGAAGGATAAGTTATTCATTACTCACTTGACAGGGAGGAGGAGATTTTTAGAAATAGATAGCTTTTTTTATTTTAGAGAGTGTTTTGGATAGGATGAGCAAATCTTGTCAATAATTGTAATTCTAGAGATAGATGACAAAAATGAGCACAACTTTGTCAGATAAATATTTCTGCATGCAATCTTTCTTTGAGCTGTAGAGTTTTTTCCCCTGAGGTAACAATGAATGGATGCTCTAAGTGTTTAGAGGTTCAGAAAGGCATTGAACAAATTAATGAAATAAAAATCCACTCACGCTGAAAGTTGCCCCCTTTGGATTAGAAAGTGCATGCATCAGAAGTTGGTGCATGCAAGGAGTTTATCCACGTTTGTGGCCTCCTGGCACTGAGCTCTGTGCACCCTTTGATCTGTCCCCGCGTCTCTCCTTGTGCTGCTTGGGAAGGGAACTCTGGTCCTATTAGGTCTTTAAGATGCAAGATTTTCAGCTCATGATCAAATTGTTGAAAACACTTTAGTTCCCAATGTCTTCTAAAATATATCTGGTTTTAATGGAGGACACAAGCTCTATGGAAGGATAGTTTCAGGCATCACCATTGAAAATATTGGTGGCTATCACTTCACTTTTTCACAGAATAAACAGAAGATAAATTGCAAACAGAAAACATGTTTTGTGTAAATACCAAAACATCGTAGTAGAGCCAGGACGACATAGGTAAAAATAACTTTTTGGTATTTTTCCAGATTTTCATTTGCATCTTGAATCAATCTGCATGCATTGGAAACAGAGTAAAATTAGAAAATTAGAAGTGTAAAGCAAGATTTCAGGGGTTTAGTTCAGACAACAGTGTAGAGATACAATTCTTTCAAAGCACAATGAACTCCTCTTGTACTGTCAGTGTGATATTTGACTATATGCAAACATAGACTTCTGCAATGACAATTTTTATACCTTGCTGTACAACTCCAATCAGCCCTGGTGTTTCAAAACAAGACAATTTGTCTTGCTGTAAATACAAAAAGAATTATACAAATGTATCTTTTTGCTTTATTATCCTGGAAACCTCATAGATCATATAAAATGTTTGGTGTGTGGCAGTCCAAGGAGAAAAACAGAAAAAGAGATGGCATTTAATTTGGCTTCTTGCTATGTTTACCTCTACCTGATGTGGGATTAAGTTGTCATTTATGCAACTTTAACAACATTTTTATTCCTTTTCAAGTTTGTGAAATGTAGGTTGGATGAATTGCACTACCTTTTCTGAGTTTTATTAGAAGTCATTTAAAGGAGTGCAGTAACTACTTGGGAGAGGAAATGTGAGAAGAATATTAGACATCTCAGTAAACTAGAACTCCCTTTGCTGAATGTGTCGCAGAGACTATCACAAAAAAACGCCCTCAGAACCATTCTTACTTCTGAATGTGTGTGTTTTGTCTGGTTTTCCTGTTGACAAACCAAAAATTTTGGTCAAGCTGATGCAGTCTGCACACACAAGAGTTGTGCCAGTGGCTAACCCAGCAGCTCACAGAGCAAGTGCCAATTCATACTGAACATGCCTTGGCACAAGAAACCTCATATTCCATAACCAACACAGGATTCTCTTGTGTTGTGGACAAGGTGTGTTAAAGCTTTACTCCCTTGACAGCAGTTGGCTGTTGTCTGCATATGAACTTCAGTACTGGAATTTAAGTGAATTTCCAGCTATATTTTATGTAACATGAAGAAATGAAGAACTGGAAAGTGTTATGTTGTTTTGTAGTGCTGAGAAAAAGTACTGCCACTGGTTGCCTTAATCACTTGCAGTAAACAAAGGACAGAGCTGTGCAACATTAAGACACTGATTTCAATCAACAACATTTAAAGAAAAGAAAAAGTCGTCAAATTGAAGATCAGCAAATGAGCCCTGCCCTGCTTGTACGTACATAACCCAGTAGCTATGTGGTTAAGTATGGTAATAGTGTAGGTATTAAAAAGTGCACCATTTATATCTTTGTGCTTCTTAAACAGTAATATAATGATTTTATTGTGGGTAATAAAAATCCTATTATTGTAATTTTTATAAGTAAAACTGTAAAATACCTTAAGAGATCTTAAAAAATTTCAAGGGGTGACCTTGCATAATTTTTTCCTGCCATCTAAAAAAAGGCAGTTTCTGATTTTTACTGACAGATGGGAATAACAAAATAACCTCTTACAAATTGAAAGAATTGCTCTAAAAACCTTACTTTTGAAAACTTTGAAAGGTTTACAGTTGCAGAATATCAAAATAAGTAGGACATTCTAGTAATATTTTTCCTACAGCTGGATTAATCTGTGAAAACAACTTTGTAGGCTTGCCTTATTTTTCTAGTGCTGTCAGGTTCAAGTGTGTGAGCGACAGCAAAATGAAGAAAATAAAACCAAATCAGGAAAACACAGGAAAGTAAATGTACAGAAGTATTCTGAGCCTTACAAATTAGCAGTAAACTAGATATAATTATATCTGTGCTTTTTGGTCCTTTCATAAATCTGCTAATGTTTTTCTATTACTCTTCTCTTATTTGTTATGTGGCATTTCTAATAAAAGAAATATTATAATTTGAGGGAGTCCCACAGAAGTAGTTGCTAGGTCTAATTTTTCTTTGGCTTAATGCCCAAGAAAAATTGCATAGCTGTAAGCAAAACGGATGTAATTGTGTTATTGTGTGCATTTGTTATTTACTTGTATTTATAATACCTCAAAGGCATAGTCATGATACAGTATCCCATTGCAAGATAGGTAAATGCAGAACAGAAATATTATCTCTGTCCTTTAGAATTAGTAATTTTAATTGAAGATGAGAGAATAAGTTATTTCAGGAGAAGAAGGAATAGAGCAACACAGTGTTGTTGCAGTTACTGATGCGATGCAGTGTGTCAGTCAGTGCTCTAAATGGTGGTGTGATAAACAACAATTGCACAGAGTACCACTGGCCTGGCTTTGGGAGGGTGGAGGCAATGGAGAGCCATGGGAAGAGATTTGAAGAGCAATTTTGCTTTGAGTTGGAAACATGTGCAGGACTTATGGATCTCCTGACTGAAAGAAAGAGTTTTTAAAAATCAGAGTTAAGTGATGTACAAGTTGCCAGGACCAAGATCTGCACTGTGATGGTCATCAGAAGAAACATGAAAGGAGGCATGAAAAGCTTCTGAGTTGTGTTGAACTTCCATGGGCAACTATAAGGCAGATATGGATGCAAGGTGGGGGTTTGTTTTGTTTAATTTTAACAAGTCATATCTGTCTGACTTCATTGTTGAGTTTCCTGTTATGGGTAGTGCAGAAAAGCAGAGACTTCAGGGGCAAACTCAGTTGTCGTCTCTTGAAAGGTGACTTGGGGGAAGGTGAATTGTGCAGTAAGGGGACGTATTTCCCTGTTGATGGAAAGGCAAAAAAATTATCATCTGAGTCTAACAGGCTGCATTAGAGACATTTACAGTGCAGATGTGTCAACAGCGAAGTGAGTGAATCCCTGCTGATAAGACAGGTGGGAAGCACAAGTTTTATAGGAGAGATGGGGGACATGGCAGAGCCGGGTTGGCTCATTTCTGTCCATGGAAAGTAGGATTGAAAGAAAGAAAATGGCCAGCAGGTATTTTTCAAAGACATCAGCAATATTATGTGTGAAGAGAGAACTGGAGACAGGAAGTGTTTTGGGACTTTGAGGAACAAATCCTGGACATCAAAAAGGTCTCGTGACTGTCAATGTGAGATTACTTGGGGTCAAAATGAAGGTATTAAAAGGAAATAGAGGGTGTTTGAGCTAAAGGAAGAGTAGATGAATCCGTGGTGGTGAATGTTACTGGGAATACTTTTCAGTATTTACCAAAGGTGTCTTGTAGAGTAAAAGCAGGTGCAGGGGAAGGAAATAGTGGAATGATCCAGGCCCAGGGACCAGCAGCATGGGCTGTGTAAAGGAAAGGAGCAAGACAATTGAAAACAGCTTTGTCACAGGAGAGGCATGAAAATATCTTCAATTCTGATGAAATGTCATCATTCCTGTGGCACTATATTTCCCATAGGAGCTGGATGCCAGAGGTTAGCTAGAGAAGGATGAGGAGGAGGGCTGGTGATGCCTGGAAAGGGAGAGTGGAGCAAGAGAGGCTTCTGAGTGAGAAGCAGTGTATATGGCAAAGATGAATGAGCTTTTCTGTAAAACCAAACCAAACCAAAAAAAAACAACAAAAAATCAACAACAAAAATGTCAAAGAAACAAAAAAAAACCCAACCCCACAATAACAACAACCAAAAAAACTCCCATGGAATTGTTCATTTGACCCCACAGGTTGAATGAAATCTCATGGTGATGGGAACAAGGACCTAAAACAAGTCAGGCAAGTGGAAGCTGAAGTTATCAGGAGTGTAGGCAGCTCATTATTGCTTCAGGTAGATAAACCACTTTGTTGCTAAATTTTTGCTGTGATTTCTGCTCTATAGTCATTAGTGATCACAGTCTGGATTGCAACAAGCTTCCAAGATTTATATAACTAATAATAACTCTTACACAGCTTTTTGGTTTGGAAGAACTTTAGGAACCACACAGATGAACCTCATTTTCTTTCTCTGTCAAGATGAAATTAAAAATACATTTTTCTGTAACTTGGTTTATTTTGGTTACAATAACTGAGGCCAGCTAAAAATGCATGCTTGTTCTGTTTCTCTCATCTTTAGTAAGTGTCTATTGATCAAGGTGTTCTGCAGATATAAATATAATGAGAGAAAAATCCTACGTTCTAAATTTGCTATTTTTCCACAGAATATTGTGCTTTTCTTGCAACTTTTCTGTGTATGATTCCAATATTTTTCTTCTATTATTGGTGGTAGGTTGTTGCCTGTGCAGAATCTACAGTAAAATTACATCTACTAACTTCTGAAATCAAGTAATTAATTTTTAGCATCAGAGACCTGAAAAGGTAATCACGTCCAGAATGAAAGCAAGGAAGATTGACAAATACTTATTTCATAATTAAAGTGAAGTGTTTAATAATACAGCAATAAATCCTGGGATTAAAGGTGAGTCTTTTAAAATATGTTAGGTAAACCTGTCTGATAACAAAAAGGCTGAAATTTGGGCAGAGAGGTTTTCCTTCTGGAAGCCTTCAGGGACACCTATGTCTTTCCCACTGCTTTGAGAAGTGCTTTTCTAGGCACCTAAAATGAAGCTTGCAAGTTTGGAAGTACAAATCCTGGGAGGGTTTTTTGGCCTCTCAAGCTAGTTGAAGGCTGAGAGTAACTTTCATTAAAATAAATTGCTCTCTCTATTGTATTAACCACTATTACCACTCTCTGCAAGCCTTTCATTTTCTGTAGGTGATATTAATCACAGGCTGCCTGTAATGTGCTGCTGCTTATGAACAAATACAATTGAACTATATTGAAATTCCTTTAGGAATTCTTTAAATATATCTAGTCCTATGAGAATATCAATTTTATTTTTCCATTTAGAAGCAAATATTCACTCTTCCTGTCTGAATTCTTTTTTCTATCACGTGCTGTTTGTCATTGAGCTACAAGTGAAGTAATGCAGCACATGCATTCAGTATGGGACTGAGCCATTTAGTGAGTTGACACTTGTGCTCCTCAGGTTTGGCTTGATTCTGTTGTGTGCCTATTGCTCATTCCTGTGTCAATAATGTAAATACTTTCATTTTTGGAAGAATCAGTGAGGTTGCTGAGTATAAAATGTGACCATGTAGAATGGTGAACCCCATCATGCTCTAACTTGGAGGAAACAGCTAAATTTGTGCTTTCTTAAGCCAACATTCCACTTTTGGGAGAAAGCTTCTTAGAGCCTGAAGGATACTCTTCAGTATGAAGATGTTCTTCAGAGAATCTTGGTTGTACATTTACCCCAGATGACAAACAAGGATTTACAATTTTAGACTGTTGCTCATAGAACTTATTTCTCTTACCACAAACATGGATTTGTCTTACAGTGAAAAATAAAATATTTGGTAGTTCAGGTTTCACTTTCAAACAGCAAAACATAACTGGCACCTAGCAGAAACATTTGAGATGATTGACTTAAAACATAAGGAGAAAATAAAATATTCCTGACATAAATTTAGCAGTTTAAAATGATAGCTTGGCAACAGTGGTTTCCTTATGCAAAACTATGAGAAAGGTGGAAGAAAGCTAACTCCACCAAAATCTATCAATTCCTAGTCTCCTTAAGGAAAGAATGTGGAGAAGGCTTTGATAACATATGTTATAGATACCAGAAATGGACAGACAGACAGTTCTGGAATGGTAGGCTGCAATCCCCTGCAATACATTGATAGTTTGCAGTCAGGAGTGGTGATAAAGTCCAAATATGATGAACAGCTGCACTGCTTTCCCCAGACCTTTTCTGGGGGATTAAATGTGGCTTCATTCCTCTTCTTCTCAGTAAGCACTGCATATGAAGATGATGTGAATGGTACCATTTCCATATGGCTATTGCATTGCTCCTGGAACAACAGCTTGAGCAAAAATGCTGACTCAGATGTGAGCCTGATAAAAATGAGGTGTAATGGGTGTGTGAATAAAAAATATTTTCAAGGCTTAGGTAATCCACTGTTCTTGGCCTTTGTTGCTCTACATATGCCTTCTATCACAAAGTCTGAATACTGACTTGGTGTTATTTTTACAAAGGTGAGGATGAGAAGGGAGCCAGGTGAGTAAGAACAGTGCTAGGAACATATGGAGCTTAAAAGCATCTCCTATGACATAATAAACTCTTATTTTCTATATGTATGCAATGTAAATGGTATTATGGTGAAGTAGCTGCTGCTGCTCTGCTCTGCAGCTCTGCCATGCCATGCAGGAAGCAAAGTGCTTTCCAAGCTGGAGGCTTGCTCTGGAAGCAGAAAGGGTCCACAAGAAGAAGCCAGGGGAAAATGGGGTGGCAGGGATGAAGGCTGTAACTGCCAGCTGAACACTTTGTCAGAAAATTGTATCCTGGCTCAACTAATTATAACTTTTCTTTCCTTCTCTGTTCACCTTCTGGCAATATTCATTAGGGCTGTATGTTTATATTTACTAAAACACTGCAAATTTGCTGAACAGCATGATTTAAAGTCTCAGAAGCATTTAGAATGCATCAAATAATTGTGGCTGGAGAAAATCCAAGGCGTAATTGGAAGTTTTCTTTTTGTTAATCCCATAACTAATTTGGTGATTAGGGCATTCACCCTTGATGTGGGAGAACTTTATTCAGTTCCTCGCTCTGTCTCAAGGGCACAAACAGAAATTTTACAAATCTGAAATACACTGAAACACTAGGTCTCATCCTCCACCTTTCCTACCATCATGCTTTCAATTTGGATAAGAGACAAGGACTAGGACCCTGTCATCTCAATTAGAGAGTATTTTTCTTCTTGCTGTCTGTTTCATCTGCTGGTAAGCTCACTATGCAGGAGGGAACAGCTCCAACAAAATATTAAGGACACTATTTTAGGCTCTCATGCAATACTGTGCTACGGGAGCATTAGCAAAAAAAGGAAACTTTGGCAAAAGTTCCTCCTTGGAACTAGTTAAAGAAGGATTTTCAGTCCAAATAATTTTTTGCCTTTAAAGAAATTCACATTGTTAACAATATTTTGAGGTGGATTATGTTCAGAGACATCCTCACCTATTTCCTAAAGGAGTGTCAGGGCCACTTCAGATGCTGCTCTGAGACAGATAGGTGTTACTCAGTAATTCCCAGTTTGTTCCTTCACAATCCTGTTCAGCTGTTAAAGTGGGATTAATTAATTTGGGGTGGAGGAGAATAAATGACTGAAAGAAGGTAGGTGTCAAATACATAAGACTTCCCTGTTTAATCCATTGTGTGCTCTCTTTTCCCATTACAGAAATAAAGTGTTTCACTGTCTATTCCTTCTATTAACCTTTTTTGTTGCCTCTTATATTCCTTACAAACTATAACTTGTCCTGTGTCATAACCTTTGCAGTGTTACTCCTACATGCTGGTGCTGTTCCTCTGTCCTTGTCCATAAATAGGTGTCCTTATTTAAGCTTTCTATATAGGGTTTTTTATTCTGAGGTCGCTGAAGAGTTCTAAATGCAGTCATATTGTTTTATCACTGTGCTCTGTACCCTTCCTCTGCAATAGCATAGCTCTTTGCTTTTATATTTAATAAAATTCTTTTAGCTCTCTAGAACACTTCCATCCTTTCTGCTCCTCTCCCACGAGACCTTTTCAACCTATTCCCTGGGTAGGTTGAATTCCACTTTTCAAGGCAATTGCCCTTTACACTTATTTCTTCCCTTTAAATAGCAGGTTCTTTTGCTTTCCTCTCACCCTTGCTGAGTTTACTTTCACTTGGTTTTCTCCACAATTTCCCATTAATGTCTATCACAACTAATACTCTAATACCTTTCTTCATCTTTAGGAACAGTTTCTTGCCATACTTCCCAAACCTTGGATTGTACCCTAAGCATTTTCACCAATTGTGCAAATCAGTGCTTTGCCTTCTTCCAAAATGATAGCTCCCCACCATTCATTTAACCTTTTTAGACCTTCTTTATGGCTTTTATCTTCAACCAAGTCAAAACTCTGCCTTCCATCTCTTGTAGAAGCTGAAAATGAGAACATGCTCTTTTTATAATTTTTTTTTTTAAATTTTAAATGCAATGCAGCATACACTTTTTTTTTTCCCCTATGTTGTTACTTTAGTTTCTGAAACAGAGACCACTGTGTGCTTGGGCATTTTACTTCATTTTTATGTTGACTGTTGAACTAATTCTTAATTTGGAATAGGTAAGGATTTTAGCCAAACAAATGCTTAATTATTAAACACTAAATTTCCTTACGGTTTTTAGAATAGCAGTTTATTAAAAGATTTAATTTTAGTTTGGAGTTCATGTGAGCTGTTAGTAATTGCACTCAGTTTAAGAGCTATGAAATGGTAATTAAAAATCTGAAATGTAGAAGAAATTAGGAGAAACTGGCTAATTAAACAATATGATCATTTGTAATGGTTCCAGTTGCACAGTAATGTAATTTAGAAAGAAACTGTTTGAGAATTATTTTAAATAATTATGAGAGATAATTATGTGTTGATATTTGCTTTGCAAAGTATGCATCACATACTGAACTGCCTTTGAAATCACTGTACCTAAAACATGTATGAATAGAAAGAACTGTTTGGGACTTACAAATTATTTGGAGTGGCTGATTATAGGTAAAACATTGCATCTTTGCTATGGATGAAATTGCCCTCTCCAAGTCCTGCCTTCATCCATGACTCATCTTACAAATTGTTCTTCCAAAAGACTGAGTGACTGCTTCCCCAGGTCAAGACAGGCAGTAGAAAGATCTTGTAGATAAGGAGACTGTCTTCACACTGCTCTCATGCTCCTCAAAGGGTGCTGTACAGGGAATATCAGGTGCCAGGAAATTTCAGTTATGAATTATTCTGCCAAAATAATTGCAGCTATACACACATGATGCTGGTTTGGGTTTTGCCCTTTTTTTTCTTTTATATGTTTTCTATATTATTTGTGTATGTATTTGTAGCTCTGTAGCCTACTGTATTAGTGACTAGTTTTCCCAGTACTTTTCCATGGCCTTTCCTAAAGCAGAAAGACAAAACAAATTCCAGAGCCCCAAGCCCCGGGAGGTACAAGGCTCTGCCAAGAACAACTCTTTGAGATACGTTCTCATGGACAAAAAGTACAGCTAGTGCTGAAGAGGGGCTCCAGAGCCAGGGGTTTGACCTGGGGGGGAGTTGCATCACCACTTGTCCTCCTAATTGGTGATTTTTATCAATTATGTTAATTTCCTAAAACCTATTAAAATGTACCCACCCCTGGGAGGGGTAGGATTTTGTGGACATCTTCCCATAATTTCCTCTGAAGGCCTTCAAATAAAGATTCCCTTTTATATTATTTCCTTACTAAAATTATCTTGAGTTTCATCTCCAGGTTAGGAAGAAGGCAATACACATTATGGGGAAGGTGGCAACACTGAAAATAGGTGAGGACTCTATTCTACAAACTCAATTACCAAAACAGTATCTAATATTATGAGTAAAACTGTGGGCTAAGCACTTCATCCCCTTTTGCATCTTTTGAGCTGTTGAGCACTAAGCAGTCTTTTAGATCTGGCTTGTGTCATGGAAGAACCTGGCCCACTCTGAAAATCCCAGCCCTTTCACATGGTTGATGAAATGCTTCTGACTTCTCCTTGAAAATGTGGAAACCAGAGTGTTTTTCACTGTGTAGAAGTGAGTAGTGTTTTCTTCTGATACCAAGCCAATGTCAGGTGTAGAAGTTAACACAGAAGACATCAGAGCTGCTCTAGCATGAGTTAGCTTGAAGAGCGGTAAGGCAAATGCCACATTAATTCTGTTCTCCCCTGAAGAGTATAATCTCTGATGACTGATAGAAGTGTTTTGAAAGAGCATTTCAGATAACAAAGTGCTGCAGAATACCGATGAGAAGTTATTTCACCTTCTCCTTGTTACTGTAAATTCTGTGAATGCTTCAATCTTGCAATGTTGTGAAATACACTTTACTTTAGCAGGTATTTTCTTAAACAAAAGAAAACTTGTCTGCAGTTTAGGATAAATAATTAATGAGGAATTTCTCTCCGTTTTGATACTTATTTATTTTGAGATTGGTCTATCAAATATAAGGAATCTAACCTTCCAGCCCTACTTTTTCAAGAGTGTGATCTTCCTTGGGGCTATGTGAGCTACAGGGTATTCCTTCTGTAGTTCTGATTCTCTTTACTAGTGTTGTTTATGGTTTTTGTTGGAGATTAGGAAGTTCACACTCTTTTAGCTTCAAGCATATCTTCTAAAGCTGAGAGTTAGTTATGAGAGAACAGGATTGCTGTTCACAGGTGAGTCCTAATTAAAAATGAAAATAGCATTTTTAGAGTACCATCACAAGGCCTTCACCTATCATGGTGTCTGAAACTCTGTGCAGTCAAAAAGGATGGGATTGAATGCAGCACTCAAATGGTTTTAATTAAATAGTACTGAATGGGAGAGACGCGGGAAGGGATTAAATGGTATTTAAATCTACTTCTAGCACTGGAAAACAGACGTCAAACTGTTCACCCTACCATGGCAAAATCTCCTGTGACTTTTCTACCCCTTTTTCCCTCTTTGTCAGAATCCTTCCTGTCCCATGTATGGGTCTGACTGCCTGGCAGGATTTAGTCCATTATGATTTAAATCAGATCTGTGGGCTTTGAGTTAAATGAGATAAGCCAAGGTATTTGAAATTCATGATGCTAATTTTCTCTGGACTCTGACTTTTGATAGCAGATGCCAAGTTCCTGCCCAGAACAAATTTTACAGCTCAATTCCTTTTCCCCTAGCTGTTGGAAAGTGGTGAGCAGTGGGTCATAGTTGATTAAATTTATAGACATTCCTTCAGTAGTGCTTTTTTTTAAAAAATTTATTTTGGGCTTTATTGACAAAGGCAGACGCACTCAAGATGCAAAATACAGAGCTATGCTTTTTTACATAAGGTATGTTTTATTCATTTAAAATAAACGAGAAAATGTAATGATCAGAAGCCCTGATTAGTTAAGTTTTCATGCTAATGAGAGAAAACAGCATTTTTGCATTTTGCTTGCTTTCCCCTGGGTTAGAGTATCTATCTTTCAGTGTCTTAAAAGTTTTGCCTTTTGCACAGTTATTTAATATTAAGTTAGGCTTAGGGAAAATGGCAGGTTCTCATTACAAACCTTCAATTTTAATTCAAACAAACCAGCAAACAGGATGAAGTATCCAACCACCCTCAGTCCTTTCATCTCTTCCAGGAGACTTCCACATTCTCTGATGTTTTTTACAATGTGTTTACTGGTCTAGAGAACTAAACAGCAACCCCCTCAAATATTATGTCAGTATGACCACAGTACTTTCAGGCATAGGAAATGACAGCTAATTGAAATTGGGAACTTTCTGGATCATGCTAGATTGCTTAGTTGGATGGGTGTAATTCAGGTATGTTCAAATGACTGTAATTATTCTATCTGAGTTAATGAAGCAGCTATTACACTTTATGAAGCAGAGATTTTTAATTTTGTTGTCAGTGATACTTAGGAATTTTGAGATGTTCAATGAATTGAGGAAATCTTTGTATTAAAACATAGTGTTTATGCATAAATGCTGGAAGGAGGAAGGACAGGGTAGCAAAATCCCAAACTTCACTACCGAAACAAAAAACCAAGCCAAACCAAACCAAAACAAAAACCCAGAAAAAAAAAAAAAAAAAAGTTGGATATTAGAAATACTGTATAGGGAGAGTAGTGAAACGCTGGAATGCGTACAGTGATGCCACAGTTTCTGTAGGCAGTGCTGAAGGTTATTAAGCATATCTGTCAAGAAGGCATTTGTGCGTACTCATGACTAGGTGACCTTTTGAGTTATTTATTGATTTTGCTTCCCACACTTTGTATATACAGCTAGTCCAGGGTTACATAGGCTATTTGAAGCCATAGATTTCAGATAATTTCTGGTTTTATAGAAATTCAGCTGAGGCCTGGATCGTGAGCTGTTTGAGCTGCAGCTCTCACGATTTCTAGATGACCGTGGATGAGATTAGACTCCTAAACCCTGTGTTAAGAGTTAAAGCCCAGACATACACCCAGTCTGATGAATTTCAGGAGCTACTTACTGCCTTCTTGAACTTGTTGCTTATTCACTAAGGTCTCTAAATGCTTAACTCCAGTGGTCTACAGAAGATTCAGGCCCTGCATGTGTTATCAGGTGAATTTTAAAAAGTAGTGTATAAATCTCCAAGAGATATCCAGAAAACAAGATATAGGCAGATCTGAAATGGATTTTGTTGTGAGGCTGTTGTTTTATGGGTGAGTGGCAGACACAGGTTCTGGTTGCTGATCAGCCTGGAGATGGACAGCCTAATCTCCCAGTAAGGGAACTGGCCTGACTGCTTCCATGGTAAGCAAATCGGTCTTGAGATGTCCTCAGCAGAGCTTTCACCTTTTGTGCTGTGAAAGTTGGACCAAGTAAGAAAGCAGGTAACAAGAAAGCTGGTTTAATGGGTGAGGAGGATGATGAACTGATCTTTCCAGTTCAGGGTTCCTCAGACTGTGGATGTAAACTGCATCATTACTGATAAAAACAAACTCCATTCTTGGATCTGATTGAATGAAGGTTCAATTTTCAGGCCTGTACCCTGTTCTCTCACAGTAATTGCACCAATTGAGCATGCTTAGTCTCTCCCTCAAAATGCACAAATTTCTTGTGCATTAATGGAGTCAAGAAGATATTCCAGTTGTACTTCCAGACGGACTTACCTGGTGTGGAGAAAAATGTATGCATTGTGGTCTGAGAGGATACTCCTTACTCGCCTGCTGTAGTCTACATGATTATTATTATGAGTTGGATTCAGCCCTGTTTCTTAAAAGAATATTGTTACTTGCTTTTCAAAAGCTGGAACACAGTTGATGTAAAACCTGATGTAAAACTATGAATTAAATGTATTTCCACTGTGTGCAGAAAGTTCGTTTTCAGGAAACTGCTGATGGTCACTAGGAGTGACAACCTCATACTAATGAGTATGACAAAAGGCAAACATAACAACTCTATGTGTATTTTAAAAAATGAGTGCTGTCTACTTGGTCCTCAGTTGGCCACCTTGAAAACAAGCTAAATGAAGAATATTTGCCCCTTCTCTAAGTTCTGCCGTTTCATACTGCAGGCAGACACCAAGACAGACCTGAGAAAAATTGTGAGGTGGTGACACAGACTGATACATAAGAGATCTGAAATGTTCCATGTCTTCTCTTCCCAGATATCGCCCAGTGCCATCTGGTTTTGCTTTGCATTCCTTGCTCCAGTGAGGGTTATAATTTGAAAAATTTCCAAGAGCCACAAATTTTCTCATTATCTCTTGGCAACTTCTAGTTGGGACCATCACACCTAGAGGATGAAATGTATTTGCAGATCTATGGGAAAAAGATCACTGTGTGTCTGGTCCCTGGACATTTTGTCTGCAAAATGGCAGTAGGATAAGTTTTTAACCAATACTGTTCCTTTTCAGAATATTTTTCTTCAGTTCTACAAGAAATAATGTCTTAGAATATTAGTTAAAGGTCTCAGTCAGGCATGCACTATAAAGCAATGTACAAACTGGCTCAAGTTCAGACAATTTTGACTAGGCAACAGATGAGCAGAAGTACAGAATGTAGGTAGAGACACAGGCACTAAAAACAGAAGTCAGTCTTCATAAATTCACGTCAAAGTAGTCATATTTAGTAATGAATGTGCATAACAACAGAACACTTGCTGTTAAAGAAGGAACCAAAAGAGCTGGTAATTTCAATTTCTTTCCCAGACGAAGAAGAATGTAAGGGGAAGGGTTAATTTATTTTTTTTAAAAGCCAATTTAAAGAGTAGCCAAAGCTACTGGTAGTAGGAAGAAGGTGAGAGTTCACAGTAAGAAGACAGTTTTGGTTTCTTTTTAGTAAACAAAAAGTCCTTTTAACATTTTTTTTATTTTTGCTCTCCCATGAATATTTATAACTGTGAAAGATGAACTGACAAACTACATAAGGAAATACTAAAATTAACTGCCTTTTTCACTACCTTGTTTCAGTCATCGTCTTGTAAGATTTTAATTGTAACAATGTCTAATATTTTCCCACAGATTTATGAGTTTTTCAACTCGACTAAGCCCACTGAGCACTGCAATTCTGTGAGCAGATCTCTGACATTATTAGATTTGGCTATTACATATGTGCATCTAAACAAGGACAATATGAACCAGTACTAAATTTGCATTGAGTCATGCATATTTCCTCAGAATTTCACATGGAAATGCCGTACCATTTTCTCTTTTCTGTGTCTAAACGAGACACTGCAGCACCTGTGTTTCTTTGGTATAAATCAGCAAATCAGAGCAGCTCCAACTGTGATACCTCAGGATGAAAAAATTAATGCCATTTCTGGAATTGAATTGTGTACAAGTTATGAAACTGAGCTTTTCTAATATGGTCTACCTCTGTACAAGGGTGCTTATAGAAAGTGCTTTATAGCATAACATTCTGTAAATATTACACAGGTCTTCTTGGCATTAATTTTTAGGGAGTGAGGTAGAATTAAGTAGCTTTCAGATGATGCCACAAAGTCCAGGAAACACAAGGATTTAGGTTTCTCAGACTAATGGGAGGCCTCCATTATGAGGTGAATGAGATCTCTAAGTATTAATTTTAGTAAACTGATTGAAGGAGAATCAGTATATACATTTAGTTCAGTAGAAGAGACACCTTGTTAGGTTGATCTGTATTATTCTAATTGTGATCCAGTTACTTAATTGTTCAGGTTAAACCTTATCCCCTGTTGGTTCTAAAAACTCGTGTCCACCACAGTACTTCTCATAAAAGTCTGAACTCTTCTTTAGTTTGAAGACAACAGATCCATGAGATATTGCGCAGGACTTTGGGAAATCATTTTCTCTTGAAAATTAGAATGACATTACAGAGAAAGCAACTGAACTATTTAGATTGCAATGATGCATGTACCAGTGATGCTCTAATGGTGTGGGATGCATTTGCATGTGTGCAGGTACTCTGTTTTTCATGTGAGATTGACTGGCAGCAAAATTTCGGGATAAATATCAACTCTTTTCCAGACCACCTTTTTCTCTTTGCCTTGAACAAGTCATTGTAACTGTGGCCTGTGTAGTTGCATGAAGTCTCTCTGGAAGCCATTTCAGGGTCCTCAGGGACCATCCTGAACCTGGATGATGCAGACTTTTGATTGAAAAGCTTTGTTCAGAAAGCACGAGATAGTATCAGTGCTGTTTGGGATAGTACTGCCGTGATGCATGAAACCACTCCAGACAAAACCATATAGAAAATTCCTTGGAGTGTGCTTTTTGTAATGTTGAGAGAGGATAAAATCCAAAATCCTTGGAAAAGCAAAGGAGCCACTTAGAGAATTGCACAGAAACGAGAAGGGTGAACTGGCTTAAACAGAAGGTTTAAACATCTCTCTAATGACAGTGTGATGTAATGACAGTAGTGATAACATAAACGACCATGTTTTAAGTGTTTTTTTAAAAAATCTTATTTTGCATTTGTTTCCAGAAGAAAAAGCAAAGACCAGGAAAACCCACTGATATATTGTTTTTTCTAATTGAAACAATCTTCACATTTATTTTTGAGGCCTCGCTTTGCAAACCCAGCATACTGTTTATGCAGAACATTAATTCAAGTGATTTAATCATTAGCAAGCTCAAATCAAATTATTCTATTTAAATTTTATTACACCGATAATGTTGTTTGATATATTTCATGTCTGCTGATTATTTCTCTCATGATTTGTGTCCTTCCTGTTGGAATGGAATTAAGTGCTTTAAAAGAAAAGCAAGAAATTTACATCACATTTATAGTGATTGCATTTATTATACCTTTATTACTGTAGTTCTGTCAATGTCAGGTTTCCAGTTTCAAGCAACAGATTTACTAAATGCCATTATTGTTTATAGTCACTCTTGGACTGGGTTTTCTGGATGTCTAGTCAGCTCTCAATGCAAAGACTTCGGGAGTGTGTCCCAGCAGATAAAGTGTCAGGGTTATGTTTGCAGCAGGTCATCAGCGGAAAAAATGTTCTGTCAGAAAGGTCTCTGCTGCCTACCTGTACTGTTGGGCACCCATGAATATCTGTGCATGTCCTGCAGATTTTTCAATTTGCTAGGTCCCCCTTCTTACCACGTAATTTATATTCATGTGTTGGGAGAGGAAAATGAGTTTTTCAGGTTTTTCAATTCAGAGTTGGTGTCTTAACTGTAGATGAACTCGTGCGAGCAAAGAAAATGTGCTCTTGACACCTGCTAGTTGTGCTGAAACAAAAAGTAATTAAGGGAAAAACTTCAAATTAAAAATAGAAGATTGTAAATAACAGCTTTTCTCCTTTCTAAACACTAAGATAATTTAGCATCCTAAAGAATTATAAGACACAGTGATATCTTTGAAACTGTAATGAACACACAGATTCTGGAATTCTCATAATCATTTATGCTTTTTTTAACCAGTCTTATTTGAATTTTTAATTTCTATATGATCCAGCAACATATTTTAACTTTTAAAACACTTCGGTGCTATTTTAATAGAGGGTTATGAATTTAAACTTGAGTAGTTTGTCAAAATTACCCATTTGTCAACAGCTATATTTGAAAGAGGGAGGATATTTTTCTATGAGTGTTTTTAGGTTAGGCATTTTTGTCTATTCTGACATGAAGGTGATTTTTTGAGTGATTATTGTGCTTTGGGCACTTTTACAGCACTTTTCAGTTTATGGGCTGTGAAATGTTTGTTTTGTGACTTAAAGCAGCATTATGATTTCTGTAAGCATTTCATCTTCATGGATAAACTGTAATCAAATTCATATTTTGAACTCTCTAAAGTGATTACAAAAAGAAAATATGATGTTATTGCAATGGAAACATATCGGTTTCTGATGGATGGCTCACTGAAATAGATCTGTTTGATTTTGGGGATGAGTTAATGTCTTCATTGAGCACACCTTTCCATACACATTGAGCATGCAGGTTGTGGATTTTTTATATATTTACTTTAAAGCATCTTTCAGTTGGCTGTGTTACAGTAGATGTTGAAAAGAAATTACCTTCTTGTGTTCTGCAGTCCTCTTGTTTCTTTGAAGAGGTTTTTTTTTCAATAGCTCTGATTGATGATCTATGACCTGCTTTGTTAGGTGCTCAGAGTTGCTTTGAATGCATACGTAAGTTTAACAGTTGCCATCCTCAAGATCTTCAAGCATTTGGTCTTGTGTTAATTTACCTGCAGGGGGCTATTAACTTGTCTTATTATCTCGAGGTCATTATTTCCTGTCTGAACGAAGTGAAACTCAATTAGCATTTTTAAGTGTTCCAAATGTTAATTTAGAGAAAAGGGAAAGGAAAAGGGAAGGGAAAATAAAAAAAGGGAACAAAGTAGTAGAAGGATTTGGCCTTTAAAATACAAAGCTGCAGATCCATTTCCAGTTACGGCAATACAAAGCTACCAAAGTTTTGTCTTCCAAGGTTGATTTAAGAGCACTTTACTCCTGACTTCATCAGAGATGACAGCTTGTCAATATATAGATGCCTGTTTTCCAAGGGGGCATCTCTGCTTCATACAGAAGTGCTAGCCAGTGCTACAATTTCTGTTTGATTGCTGGAGAGTCAGGAAAAATATTTGGAAATCCCGCCCACGCATGGGTGATGATGATGTGCATTTGCATTGTAACTATAAAGCCTTTGTTCTTGGGAGTACTGTGTTTTCCTAGATCCATACCTGTGATCTTGGTGCCTGACTTCTGTTTAGCAGGTGTTGGAAGAGTTACGCACACAGGAGATTGACAGTGCAAAGCAATGCTTCACAGTAAGGAACTCACGTGCTGCAGTTCAAGCTGTATTTTGAATTCTGGCTCACTTCAAGTTTAGTTGTCTGCTCTGAACCATTGAAAGATGCTCCTTTGTCCTTTCCAGGAGTCTTACACAAATGTTCTCCTTTATAAACACATAAATGATGCAATCTTGATTTTAGTCTAAGGATGTCAAAACTGATGGAGAATTTGCTTGCTTGGCTTTAGGGGCTCTTTTTCCACTTTTTTTTTTTTTTTTTTT
>VWZN01013565.1:299387-331998 GCA_013396955.1 Regulus satrapa | reverse complement strand
TTTTTTTTTTGTTATGAAATGAGGTGTTTCAAAACAGTGCCTTATTAAAGGTTGATGACAAATGAGTGAATGGTCATAACTCGGAAGGACACTGGTCAGGTTACTTAGCCCCAAAAAATTCTGCATTACAATGCCAAATGTCTTTTATGTTAGCAGCATAAAACAGGAAGATGTGGGTATTTTGAAGACCTAACTCAGGCATAGGTAGCTGACCTACTCAGAAGTCTCACTATATATGCCTAAACCCCTTGATGAGGAGCAAAACCAAGAGCCTGGTGATAAAGCAAGGGATGGCACTGATGTGTCTTGGGTGACAAGGCACAGACAGCTGTGTGCCTGGAGGGAGAGTGATCCAACCCTGCATGCCTCACTCAGCGTGCATGAATTCTTTCCATGTTTTTCAGCATTAGACCATATTGACAGATACAGGTCAAGTGCTAGTTATCTAGATTTGTAGCACCTAATTAAATTTTACTTTTAGCCTGGGAAACAAAGCTGAGTTGATGGTACAGTCTGTTGTAGGATTTATTGTATCAATAGTTTCACCTTGGTCTATTTTATTAGCTGCTGTTTTCCTTGGCCTTGTCATTTTGCTATTTCTGTTGCTATTGCCCATCTGCAGGGATTTACAAACACAGAAAGAGTCTTTCACAGCTGGATTCCTCTGTTAGTTATCCTTATGTTTCAGGGTGCCTTGTCCAATATTTTTGCTAATTCAAATATCAAACAGAGGACTCTAGATAAAAGTGAAATTAGTTGATCCAGAGTGAAGGTAGCAGCTGATTTTAGATTATGGTCCTGGTGGATTATCTGCAGAAGGCTGATTCTGTTCCATAATATATGTGAAATTTCATGTGAAATTTTGTTCCTTGGAGAAAGAGCTAGCACCGTTGTTTTCCAGGCTGTGTGTTGTCATACAAATCTAGTCAAGTTAGAGTTTTAACAATACTCTTACTGAGCACATATAAATACTTTTGTGGTTTTGTTTTTTAAAAGCTTTCATTTATTCAGTTCTGTAAGAAAGAAAAAAAATTAGCTGAAATTATTTTCTTTTCAACAGGAGGAGGATTAAAGGCCTTCATTTCTATACAGCTACCTTCAGGAGGTTGGTCTCAAAATGTTGGATCTGTTTTTCATTACTAACTCAACTGTTTTCACCTCTTCAAGCAATAGAAAGTTTCCCATCAAGTGGTAGTGATTTAAGGCAATATTTGGCATCCTGTTGTTTGAGAATCAGTTGATTGTGTGTAATTAGCCAGACTCAGGAATGCATTAGCAACACTTCAATGAACACTGCTTCTCAGTCATCAAAGCTGATGCATGAGTCTAAGGCAGAAGCATTTATCTGGAAAACTGAGTAACAAATGGGATATGTAACTTCCCTTCTGAAGGTTACTGATTTGAATCCAGCCTTAATAATGAATAATGTTATAAAGTTATCTAAATATCAAACGGGAAACTGTAAATGAGAGTGAAGTGTGTTGGATCCAGGGGAAAAAGGTATATTCCCTACCTGCCTCGCAGGCACAGTCATTGCTGGAGGACTTACTTGTACTTTATTTTATTTAAAACTTCAGTGTCAAGGTTGAAAACAATTCTAATTTTAATTTCCTTGGTATAAGTCCAGTTACTTTATTTTCTTGTTTTCTGAAATTATGTAAACCACTCAACAAATGTTTAATTTCTGCATTAGCATGTATATGAAGCTGGGCTGAGACTTTGAAAGGAAAAAAGGGGGCTGTGTTGTCTCCAGAGATGTAGAAAAAACTGTGATGTAGAAATAGAACATAGTGTTTCTGTGGGCTGAGGGAACAGAGAAGGCTTTGGTATTTCTTGAAGTAATGCCACAGGTATTATTTGTACCATCTTTCACCAGCTGTATATTATTGAGATACCAGCTGTGCAAAAGTCTCACATTCTGGAAACGACTTTTTCACAGAATGCCTTGGTCTGTGTGTATTCCCTGCCAGTTCTACCACATGTACTGGTAGATGAGGAATGCTGAGGAGATGTTAAGCACGAAGATGTTAATGGTGAATAAGCAGTGAGCATGTTAGGATACACAGAGTAGAGGGTTGGGAGCAGTGTAGTCATCTAGTTGCAGATCAAGAGTACTCATGTCTGGGAATATGAGTGCTTCAGGCTTGCAGAGAATGATCAGATCTGAGCAAGAGAGAATGAAAGAGGAGCAGGTCTTTCCTGGGCAGGGTTGTGTAAAAGGAGTAAGGAGGATGGTGTTGTCCCGGCCAGAGGGTGGGAGCAAGCCCCACCATGCCTTGGAGATACAGAAGGAGCTCACATCTGTCAGTAAAATGCTCCCAAGAGAACAGGGAAGTGGGAAATGGTGATATATGTTTCAGCTTCCTCCACCAGGTCTGTGTATACCCTGAACTTTATAGGACACTATAGATGTTATACTTTATGTCAAGAGAGACAAAGGTGTTCACATTCAAGAGGGAAAGTGTGTTTGTCTGAATTATTGGGTCGAGGGAAAGGGAGGGCAGAGAAAAACCTGAAAATAAGGTATGGGTTTGTTTTTTGCAAAGTAATCGTAGGATGCGATTCTGCTCCCAAGAGATACACCAGGGAGGTCAGAGAAAGGCCAAGTCCTTGAGGTATCCAGACCAAGGAAATCTTTTGAACCAATTGGTGCATATACTCATGAATACATTCAGCTGAAGTGCCTCTTTCGAGGCTGCATACATGACTGTATCTCTGAGAACTAGAAATGACATATCTGTTCTTGTTCTCCCTTTGGTTGGTCTCTTCAGCTGGTTTCGAGGTTATTTCATGCAGTGAACATTCAGAGTAAAGGGAAGGTAACACTTGAACCCCTTGCAAAGTAGAAACTGTTTTACATGTGTCAGAGTAGAGTCATTGAAAAGGGGGAAAGATGAAGTGCAAAGATAAAAATGGAAGTGAACACCTTAAAGAGAGAATTAATGAAAGACTGTACTTAACACCTGACCATACAATGCCGTTTCATTTCTTTATTATTTTCAGGTCAGTTCTGTACATGTTCATTTTTATTCTGCTCCTTCCCTGTGTACTGAACATCTCACTGAACTCAAATGGATCTATGAATGGATATTGAACCTTTTAGCTGGGAGGAGGCCAACTGCTGAACCCCTTGGTGATAACACAGTCATGATACAGTAGCCTGGCTTTAAGATACCATTTAAGATACAAAAGGCACCTAATATAGGCTCCAAAAGTACCTGCTGTTTGTATTTTCCCTTACTAATGGTTATTGCTCCCTAAAATCCCAGTTACGGGGAAGAAGACTGAAGCATTGGTGAAAGAAGAAAAGGTCTGTGTGGAATACTATTGAATCCATAGAGAATATCCTTCATCTGCAAAGACTTAGTCCTAAATATGAGAACTGACCTCTTCTTCAACTGTGCTGTCATCAACTGCTCAATGAATACGATTTCATTTAGTCCATGAATATAGATGGCTAATTCCTCGGGGCAACTGACTCTATTAATACAGAGCATATGCACAACCACCACTAATAGAAGAGTTCTGCTCAGTTTCTGGTGGTTTGACTTTATTCACCGGGGGAAATGGCAGTCTCAAAATGAAAGGATGATGACAGTAGGATGTTGACTGAATCCTAAGATTTCAGTAGTTTTGCTTTAGTAAATACAGACTTTTAAAGGGAGTGGTAATCAATTGATGAACATAGGCAGTTGATTTGAGACCTTCCACATCTCTAAATTTTGAGGCAGCTGGTGAGAGAGTTTTTACTCTGACTTCATTATGGAAATTATGATACAGTGGGATGATTATCATGCTCAAAGTTCGGCATTGTGCATAAGTGCATTCTGGGCTAACTGGCAACAGGAGCAGTAGGGAAACTGACCTTGAGAAAGTAATCTCAAAACAGACAGAAATGTATTTGTCTGCATGATAAAGCATGGAACAGGAAAAAAAATGTAATTCATACTATATAGAAACTATATAGTTTATATAGTTTTCAGCTATATAACTTCAGCTATAGCAACAAAACGCAGCAATATAAAATGTGAATAAAGTGAATCATGACGGGAAAGAGTCGTTAGAACATAAGGATGTGACCATTGCAAGACTGTATCTTGTGTAGTCAAGATCTTTTAAGTCTTTTGGCTCCCCAAAATACTACACTTCTAGCAAATGTAGACAAGGCTTCTTTGTATACATAAAAATAAATTAAAAGTTTAGAAAGCCAATGACTGGGAAAGTTGAGGGAAGAGCTACCATTTCAGTAGGAGAAGGAGGAATTTCCTTTATGTGTCTCTTAAAAATCTTATGTAGTTTTTCTCTCATATGACAAGAGGTTCAGCTACCCAAAGTATTGGCGAACAGACTCCATTTTAAGTCTCAGCTTGTACAGAGAAAGCATAGCTAGAAACTCTTCTTTTTGATAAAAACACACTCTAGATTTTAGCTGCCTGAGTATTTTATAATTTGCGATTATTGGGATCTTCTATTTTAATGTTCTACAGCCCAGTTGCAAGGGATTTCCATAATTCCTCCACATGTTCTTGGCTGCAGCAAAGGTCCCAGTCAGCTTGAGAAATGTTTTGCCTACTGACTGATGAAAACTGAAAAAGAACCTTTTCAACTCATCTCTTCAATTCCTTTCTTTACGCAACATTACTTCCCAGCAAATAGTCCTAAGTAATTTAAATCACATAATTGGAGGTGTTTTCATCAGCTCTGATTACATTCCATATTGCTCATCCTATCTTCGCTAGGTACCTTTTGCGAGGATTACTTTTGGTTGGGTACAGCTTCATCTCCTTGGCTGGACATCTCTGCTAGCAATGTGGCACAAAGCCTCCTGAGGGGACACAGTCCTTTAAGGCTCCCTGTGAACAGCCACCCGGCCTAGTGCAAACACCAGGAATGTGGCGCAGAGCTCGTGGCCAGGTGTGCACCTCGGGCCCGCTGTGTGCGTGGTGCACACTGCAAAGTCTTTGTGTGCCTACAGAAGGCGAGCAGATGCGAGGAAGGTGCTGCCGTTGGTGCTCCACCAGACGTGGGTTTGGCTGCAGCCTTGGTGGTGTTTGCTCCGCCTGCTCAAACTGGCAGCCTTCCTTGCTGGGCCTTTGCTACAGCTGTGTTGCATAGCAGATTAGTCTTAATTTGCTGTTCTCTGCCTGTCTCTACTTTCTGTCCCAGTTTTGTGGTCTCTCTCTTTTGGCATACCAGTCATGCATATTTGTCACAGATGTTTATCTCTTGTGTTCTGCCTAGGTAGTGTTTTCTGCCCATTCTTTTCATTCTTCCTGATCTAGCTGCTTCCTACTCCCCATCTAATACATCAGTTTAAAGCTTAGTTTATTGTTTATTGTTTTTAAATAGGTAATGAGGATGTTACATAAATCCAAGACATCAGTACTATTCTGGACTTTTCTTTATTTATCTTTGTTTCATACTGCTTTCACTTATTATCTGTCAGCAATCTTAATTTATATTCTTTTCAGAGAGTTTTTGCTGTGTGTGCATTTGTTTTTCAGGTTGAGTATAGTGTGGTATGATGTTACGCTCTTTATTCTGAAAATACTGCTTCTGTTTCATTCCCTTACTATTTCTTTAACAAAAATATAAAACAAAAATCAAGGTGATTCTTTTTGAAACAAGTTTTCATATTTTTGATAATAACTAGTATTTTTTTCTCTAATGTTTACATAAATAAATTTTTAGTAGTGTGGCCAAGGAAAGCAGGTAAATTCTTTAAATACAGAATCTGTATCTTTTTGCTTATAACTCTAAAATAGGCTGAAGTCAGCCTATTAAAGTCTGAATAAGTATGTTATGATGTGAGGTAAAAACTGACATCTTGAAAATTATTTGCATCTCTTACAGCATGTATTTATTCAGCTTTGTCGTTTTATTCATATTTATTTCTCCTGGTGCGGAAAACACAAAATACTGTTTGACCTCTAAGGACAGACTATTTGGCAGTGCTAGATACTTGCTCACTATTTTAATGTTTAATTGGGAAAACAGTCTATTTTTATTTGTGTGTGATCTTTATGGGTTTAAAAATATAGAGAAATGGTTATTGCAAATGCAGCCTTTCTTCTTCTCAATGTGACAGCAGACCAAAGGAGCAGGGTGTTGGTGGCACCCAGGAGAAATTGTATTTCTCTCCTCTTTGGAGGACAGAATTTGAGTTCAGTAGAAATTGAGAAAAAAATGTGTTTACCAGCAAAATTTGTAGTGATTTTAGTTCTGTAGGTGTGAAACCTAATAGAGCAAACCACTGAAGAACATGCCTTAGTGGAAGAGTCTGTGTGTGCTCTTTCTCCACCAGAAAAGTTTTTTTAATGAAGTTGGGATACCTGAATGGGATATTTTTCTTAAATGCTTAAGCTTTAAAAGCTATTTGTTGCACAGATATATCTGTGCTTCTGACAAAGTAGATTTGGACATGCCTGAGGGGAGAGGACATGTCAGCTGTCACTGTCTGTAGCTGGGGAAGTGTTTCCCAGTAAAGGAGGGATTCATGCTTCAAGCAAGAGTCTAAGAGCTTTGTTGCTTGGGAGCAGAGTTTTATATGGAAGGAAAGTTTGTGCCCTGTGGAAGTCTTAGGGGATTAAAGACACTCTGGAAGTAAACAATCCAGACCCACATTTCTGTAATGTTCCTCATGTGGGAAAGGGAATGGCAGCTGTAGTTGCATTCCACTGTTCCCAAGTGGAACACTAAGTTCCACTATGTCATCAGGGCATTGAGCATTCAAGCGCCTTAGTCTTCCTCTACTAACACATCTTAGACTGGGAGACAGATGTTTATGTCATGTTATTTTATTCCTCATCAATCAGCAGTTTCCCAACCATCTTATTTTTAACTTGATTATTTACTAATGAGCAATAAAACCCACCGTGCCTACAGCAATGTTTGCACAGTGGGTCGTGAAATAGCTGCACACACACTTAGTTTTATTTCTTTCCATGTTTACCACAAATCATATCCTTTCCTAATGTCCATGTCCTTGTTTAAACCTAAATCACAACAGGGTATTTGAGTTCTTTCAGTTGTTTCCTTTTAGTTACGGTCACAATATTTTGTCCACTGAAGTCTTAGCAGCTTGTAGCAGACTTGGAGAGCAAGCCAAATAAGTTCCCTAAAGGCTATATGTCGGGATGCTGGAAATTCATTTCTGACTTTTTCTGGCTTCCTTAGCCTGCATTAATTCTGATTTGTTATGAAGTGGATCAAAGCTAATAGGAAGTGAAGCTTCTTTCAGCTAAAGTAAGTGAAGGGGTTGAGGTGAAGGGGTCCAAAGATGCCACGAGGCAAGATGGCTCTTAAATTTTAGAGTGACATATTCAAAGCTCTATAGGCTTGGAACACACTACCTCATTCTTATCTGCTTGTATAGCCCTACCCCTACAGAAAGCCAAAAAAGGCTTTGGTTTTGTACCCAACAAGCAAGTTCACAACCATGACAAAGCCAGAGTTGAAAAAATGACATGACGGGGTGTACGAATGACCTTAGGAGGAGTGGAAAGTTCCATTAATGTGAGACTTAATATTATTGGGAGAGGGATTATAAAGCCACCATTCATCAAATCTATTAAAGAAGAAACAAGCAAACAAAAAATAAACCAACCCTGTCATGTTAGAAAGAAGCTGAAGCATATGGAATAACAATGTAATTTTTTTTGAAAACTGATGTAGCTAACAGGAAAACAGAGAACATATATGTATTGAAAGGGAGTGAAGACTGAGAAGCCAGAAACTGTAATCATAAAAACTTAACTCTAGAATAAACTAATCATTGCATGACAGCAAATTAAAAATAAAACACTGTACAAACTGAATTGTCTTTTCCTCTGCTGGAGTGTTTCAAAGTTATAGCATCTGAATTAGAGCACCCTAGAGTATGCTAAGACTTAATTACCCAGAGTATGCTAAGCTGCTTGTGTCAATCTCACTCTGCCATGTTCCTTTTCTTGGAGGGAAATCCAATTTCTTGGAGGCTTGCAGTTCTTTGGTTTTCTTTTATAATGAAGTGTGCTGCAGCTGAGGGCAGTGTTAGTGATGCAAGCTTTGCTCCTTGTGCTTGGGGTTCTATTCATTTGTGGATCTTCCTGAAGTTTATTTCACAGCCTTTGACTTTCTTCTGAAGGAAATTCTGTGGCTTGCATCAGTTGGCTTTACCTTGGCTGCATTACTTGTCAAAACTGAGATATTTGACTGACTGCTATAATTCTGTAGATGTTGTAATTAATTAATGTCTGCCCTGACAAGATGGGTGATTATGATTTCTAAGTAAATTAGTTGAAAGTAACTGTAGAAAACAGTAGGGAGAGTAGTAGCTGATGGTTATTTTCATGCAAGTGACTTCTCCTCTCCTCCTTTGTTGACTTTATCAAGGTTAGGGATTGTCTGCACAAAATCTTGCACCATTGTAGCTAGATGTTTTTGGTTTGTTAGGGCTTTTTTCCCCTGCTGATATTTGAGTGGATAAATATCTGGCTTTTTTTTTGTGTCTGGCATATTCTGTTCCTTCAGCCAGGGAGCAAGCTGCCTCTGCAGGAGATATTCTGTCTGCCCAAGGTGTGATCCCCACTGGGAAGGCCTGAGTGAGAGCAGGTTATCAGAGAAGAGTTACACCTGCCACACACCTTCAGGGACTCATTACTTCTAATCTGTGTCATTCCACATTTTAAAGATGGGAGGAGGAAAAAAACACCCTACCTGTCAGAGCTCACATGATTAATGTGGGATTAGCCTGAGTTTATGTAGAGAGGTTCCATCTCCTGCTTTGAGAAAGGGCTGAAGGGGCAGATTGAGGCCAGCAGATAGATAGCTGGGACCTAAGTGGATTAGCTCAGAGTAACGCACAGCAAGGCCAGGATGTAAACAATACTTGTTCAGCCTGATGCTGAATACCAGGAAGGAATCTATTGTAGGAGGATGAATCTGAACCATAAGGATGTACCTGAATAAGGAGAGCTGAAAACTGAGAGGGCTTCCTTCTCTTTTTTGCTAAAAAGTTATATAAATCCCCAAGAAGAAAATAGCCATTCTTTCATTCTGTTTTTTAAAGATTTGACTTTTTTCCCCTCGGCTTCAGATACATTTTTCAGCTACAGTGGAAGATTTTCTCACATAGTTCTGTTTTTTTATTGCCTGACTGTAAAAGACCTTGATACCCACTTTCAACCGTTCCCTTAAAAGTTATTGGTATAGCGAAATCCCAGTATCTTCCTTGTAAAGTGCCAGTCTCTCCTTGAAATTTGCCTTGTCCTCTAGTAGGTGGTAGTTTTTTCTGCCCGAGTGCACTGCAGAGAGTTCATTACTCTCTTTGCCTAATCTGCAGTAAGCAGGCTGAAAAGATCCACCAATTCTAGCATGTCTCAGTGCAATGTCTGCTTCTGGCACCTTGCTCCTCATTACCAAGCTCTGTTCTGGACTGGGAAGAAAAATGCTTGCACTTCAAAATACTCCCCAGCCCATTTGCAAACGCTACAACATTTATTATTTTCATCATGTTTAATAGCACAGCTCCTCATTTTCTTGCCCTTTTATTGCTGTTGTAGTAATGTGGGCTATGACTTCATATGACTTTTCTAAGTAGGCAGTATCACCTCTAGTTAGCATTTAGATGGGAAAATGTCTGAGGGTGTAAAGGCTGTTCAGAATGTGACAGGTATCCATCTAAAATGAGACTGAGAAAATGCTGGAAAGTAATTTATAAGAAAATGTTTGCTCATCAAAAATGACTGTTTTCAAGTGAAAATAGCAGTTCCAATAATACCTGAGCAAAACAAACTGTTTAGATAAAAACGGGAGAAGTAATCTATGGTATGTGTAATAACATGATACCTAATGTTCTCACCATGTAAGTACATGAATTAATTAGCCAGGACTTCCTACCTCTGGTCTTACACACTGTGGGAGACAGGCCAGACTCTTTCACTACATATTAAATTCTTTGTTGTAGCAATTTGACCCTTGCAAACTCTAAATGAATAGTCCATTTACCTAAAGATCAATTTCCTTTCTGCATATACAAGCTCTCAATTGGTCTTATAAAATGAAGCAATTTCAGTAGGTAGGATGTGGTGAGTTGCCCCAGAATGACAGCTGTGAACAGGAAGAAGAAAGAAAAGATTTAAGTTATGTTCTTACTCTGAATTAGGCAGGGAAAGGATTTGACTTTGCAACAGTGGCCTTAAGCACTGTGGTCTAAAAATGCTGCATGAATTTTTCTCAATCTTTCCTGCTAGAACTGTGCTTTGTTGTAAGAACTATGAAGCATCATTTGTGTGGAGTAAAAAAACCATCTTCTTACATACTGTAATCTAAGGACAGATTTCTGTACTCATATAGCTCTTTCAGTTTTGGGTATGTGTGAACCAATATGTCTTTCCAGTACGACTGCTAGTTTATATGAAAGTGTCTTACACAATTTTGTTTTCATCCTTCTAAGAGAAATTGCCAGATGTATATAGAATAACATATGTAAAGGCTGAATTTATTATCCTAATTTTATTGCTGCAACTTTATATTTGGTCAAACCCAAGCTGGTTCAGCTCAGCTTTCTAAAACTCTAAACTGAAGACCCTGATACAAATTTTGATTTAGTTTGCAGTCTTTTGCCAAGTTCTGGTGATGATTGCAGCCATCGTGACCCAAGCCATCAATTCTTCTGAAACTAATATTAAAATTCACACAGATTACACAAGATCAGCTTCAGACCTCAGTCCCTCCCTCCCTCCCNNNNTTCCTTCCTTCCTTCCTTCCTTCCTTCCTTCCTTCCCTCCTTCCTTCCCTCCTTCCCTCCTTCCTTCCCTCCTTCCCTCCCTCCCTCCCTCCCTTCCTCTTTCTCTCATTTTATTTTTCTTCTCTTTCTGTCTGTCTTCTCTCTCACTCTAATCCATATTCAAAATCCACATCTGCATGTTTATACTAGAAGATAAGGGACCAACTTACACCAATTTCCATGCTAAGTGCATGATTTAGTAATGAAACCTTTTTTGTGGACTCTCTGACTTTTTTCATTCCTTCTGCACTATGGGCATCTGTGTATCTTGGGTACTCCCTTCTGCTTTGCAGTGGGATGCCACACACTGCCATAAATCTCTTGGCTAGGCAGAACTAAAAGTAAAAGAAGGAGATGTTAGACACTGAGGAGAGCAGGTGTTACTAGAATTACATACTGGGAGAAGAGCTATTGAGTTAATAGATACAGAACTTTTAAAAATCAGTTTGCTTTCCTCCTGGCATTTCACTTTTTGTCATAAACTCTTGTGTAGTGTCATGGAGTTCTGCTAAGCAGATGGTGCTTTTTATCTCAGTGGTGTCTGCTTATTGCTTGTGGATGAAGTGATTTTTCTATACAGTGTGACTTGAGGTTCTTTGGGAGTCCAAGTTGTTATTTAGAGAGTCTTAAAATTAAGGTCATGGTTACTTATTGTTCATTTTAGTTTACACAAACTTAGCAGTAGGTGTGCTTCTAAAAATACAAGAAAATACAGATATCTAAGTGCACCTGTGGAGGTTTTCAACAAACTTAATCTCTATTCAGGGGAAGGAATTGGTATTTTTTTGCCAGCTGCAGGTTATACTAGGAAAACTTTTCAACAGTATGAATAACGAAGAAAGAGATGGAGCTCGTAGAGATCTTTAGAAATTGGTTGGACAAAAATCAGGAATAGTTTAGTGTGGGAGGTGCAATGAATGACTGACTGAGTTATCTCCACCACAACTCATCTAATTCCTAACCTAACAGATTTTCTAATCGGCCCTTCAGGATAGCACACGGATACATGGTGCTGGCCTGATTCTTGAGACTTACAGTTGTGGAATTTGCCTCTCTGCACAGTGTAGAGGAAATACATGTGTGTTTTTACTCCAGTGTTTAGGTTTCCCAGGGAATTCCTGGCATATGGCTCTTAGAGAGATACATACCTTTGCTTTGGTTTTTGAGGTGGTTTTTTGGGTTGGATTTGGTTTGGTTTGCTTTTTATTTCCCAGTTGGTTCCTTCTTTCTGCCAGCGTCCCATCTTTACTAGCTTTGCTAGTTTTCAGGCTGTTTGAAGATTCCAACCCTGGCTCAGCAAAAGCAGAGCAGAGGTCAATCTTTCTTCTGGGTGGTTTGGTCTTGGGAATCAAGTTTCAGGACTCATATGCATTGAGCTGGAAATTTGGAATCCTACTGACAGCCACTGAAAGGGCAGAGCACTGCCTGGGATGCTGCCTTAGTTCCTTTTGCATCACTGGAAGGTTTCTAAGAGATTGCTCTAAAGTGGTGCCACTAAAGTGTACAATCTTTCAAAGGTATTTCATCAGCTTGGGCTGTACGTGGAACTTCCTTTAAAACTTCCCAAACCAGAGCTTTCTAAGCAGCCGTTGCATTCCTGCTACTTTTTAACACTTAGTGAATGAGATGAGCTATTAATAATTTGTACTCTACTTTTCTTACCATAAATAAGTGAAAGCTCTCCATCACATGCTAAATACTGTGAAACAAAGGAATAATGAGCATGTTAGCCTCAAACTTGCCTGACATTCATTTCAATTCTGCTACTCTAATAGCACATATTAAATTATCCTTCCATCTTTCAAGCCTACAGGTAGTTTATTTGACACACACATTCCCTTTTCTTTTTTAGTGTGCTTTTTTATTTTTATTACCGTTGTCTAAACTGTTTGAATAGAATGTCATTCATTTTTATCATTATTGGAAATACTAACTGTGTATCTGTCACACACTTCCCACACTAGCACTGAAGTTTGAACACTTAAAGGATGGCTAAAGGAATAGTAACAACATATGGGTCTGCTGAAGCTTCTCATACATGACACAAATATAGTGCCCCTACATAAGATCACCACAGGGAGGGGTTTTCAGCCTGCCTCTTTCCTTTGGTTTCCTTCTGCCCAGTTCTTCAAAGGAGAAGGTGCTGGTGGCGGCCTGGAGTGATTAGTGAATATGACTATAAAGTGAGTGTGGGCGATACTTCATCTTACTCTGTATATAAATATATCATCTTGATACCTTTTCAAGACTGCCAGTGTTGTGGTGCTTTTATTTGGCTTGTGTTTCTTCAGAAAGGATAATTATGACAAATGTTTCCATCACCTATTGCTAGTGCTTTGGGAAAGGAAGAAGCCTGTGATTGCAATTAGCTCCTGTAGACAGCAGGAGAACTTAAACAAAAACTATGTGTGCTTTGGTGTTAACTGTTTCCTTGGCAGAAATCAGTACTCGCTGTAATCTGACTTTTCCGTGGGCACAGCATTTGTGCCAAGTGCATGCAGTATCTCAACACTGAGTGATGGCACTACAGGAGTCACAGAAGTTTGAACCATGAAGCTTGCCTGCTCCATCAGTCTCCAGTTTGTATGAATGAAATTCTGACTTTCGAGTTTCTATCAACTCTTTCTTTGATGTTTCTCATGTGATCCTTCTCAGACAAAATCATTGGCTAACTTCTTCCAATCCTGTTTACTCACTCACTTAGGAGTCTTCTACCTTTTCCAACAGAGATACTTCCAGCAGCAAAACACAAGGTATATCCCAAATCCTTTTGGAGGAGTTGTAGCAACAAGCCTGTCAACGAGCTCTTCCAGTTGTGAGACTTTTACTAGCTATAGAGGCTGGGGCAGGTCCCTCATACTATTTGTAGCATTTGGGTCAGGAAACCCTGTTGATCCACTTAAATTAATCTTGACTGTGCAGTTGGTGCACAGTCTATACCTGAATTTTTAGTTCAGTTGGTACCTGAATTTTTAGGTACTCTTAGTTATATGCAGTAAGAGCAACACCTCACTGGTAATCTACTCTCTAAATATTTCCAGTAGCCCCAGCTAGTTTATTTGTATGGTGCAGTCTGATTTGGACCTCACAGTGTGTACTAGCATGTGGTGTTAAGGGACGTGGCTGGTGAACACCATCATTACTCTTGGGTAGTAGTCTAAAGAACCCCAGTAAACAGCTCTTGCAGCTGTTGTGGAAGAAAGGACTTTGAATGGACTTTACCTGGTCTCTTGAAACCACAGCAAATTCTGTCCCAGCAGTGACTTGCTGTTGCCTTCTTCCTTGAGAATACAGACCAGCAATAAAGCAATTTACAGCAGAAACACCAGAGTTGTTAACCTTCATCATCCAATTTTCATGTTTGAAGTCTGCCTTCCTTTTCAAAATTACTTATATTAGCCTGCTTTCTTGATATTCTTGGTATAGGGTGAGTGGCTTGTATCTTTACATAGAAAATACTAACATTATTCACTTTCTGGTTAATACTCAGGGACTCAACTCATTATCCCGTAGAGATGACCTATGTCTATCATAGTTGAAAGTTTTCCATGTGCAGAAATTTTAACTCAGTCTCTGTTCCTAAGGCTGAAGATGTTTTTACCTCCCTTCAGAGGGCTGAGACACTTGACTGCCTTTGCCCATTATGGCTGGCTTTTGTTCTTCCTCTGTTGCAAGACTGATTAGCACTGCAAATTAGTCTGGTTTTCCAGGAAAAAATTACAATGGGTAATTTTTCACTTGCCATGCTTAAGGCATCACTTAATTCTTTCAAGTTCTGTGTTATACCAAGAAATGTAGGTAATTAAGATTACAGTCAGCATGCATATCAGTTTAACTATACTTCAGTTACCAATTTTACCAAGTACCTGGCCAGTACGTGGCTGTTTTAAGTGTCTGTAATGCATTGTAACTCTTTGCTTGAATCAGCTGCATATAAAGATGAATGTGTTTGAGTCGTCACTAAATATTCCTCAATATCAGTGCCATGCATATGCATAGTCTCTTTTTTTCCTTGAACTCCTGCAATAATCCTGGCTTCTAGAGGTGGTTTTTATGTACTTTGACCAAGTCTCCTAAGTGCAGGTTGCTGTTTTTCACTTTACTTCACCTTTGTACTTCATGACTATACTCAACCAAGGATTTGCAACCAATTTCCAGATAAAAGGTGTAAGATTTCCATAGAGCAGGTCTATTGCATCTTCTTGTATGAGGTCATGAAGGAATGGTAGTAACAAGGACTCAGTAAAGTTGTCCTACTGTTACAATTGCTTTTAACACACACTTTGGATATCCAAAGCTTGCCTCTTCTGAATCTTCTTGAGATCCATTTTTACGCATTAAAAAACTGTAAAAAGCTTGCAACACATTTATCATGATTAGTTCTCTGAAAATGCCAGTGCAATTCCACAGTGATTTGCATGGAAATATTCTGTAATAACCCTAAATTTTTACAAGGCTGAACACTGCAGCCTTTCTATGGAGTGATAAGTTCAAAGAAGCCTTGTCCTTTTGTTGGGAAAGATCATTTCAGATCCTCCAAATCAGATGACTTCTCATTTTGTGCACAGTTCAGCTAATGTATTACTGCCTCATATAATGTTGGACAGGTCTTGTTTTAAGACCTGCTTGTACACACATGACAGAGACAGCTTTAAAGACTGACTCAAAATAAAAACCAAGAAAATTTGTAGAATATATTTTCTCTTTTGAGAGTGAACTTTTTGAAGCAGGGTCATGACTACTTTAATTGGAGGCTGTGGCTGAGACCCCTCTATTAACAGAGAATAACAGAAGATGGATTGATAAGTAACAGGGGAGTTCTCCTGGCAGCATCTAAAGCCAAAAAGCCTTATTTAGTCTTGACAGCTCTTCAGTGCCTGGCTTCTTGTGAAGACAAGGGTTCAGTTCTGTGACGGTGGGGAATGGTCCAAAGACCTGACTAAAAATAAGAACTCCAACTGATTTCAGTCTATTTTAAGTAATAAAGTCTTTCTAAGGCTACTTACTTCAGCTATATTTGAAGCCACACAACTGGGATCATAAAATATGTGACAAAAATGTAAGGGGAATGGCAGGGGGCCACGACTCTGTGAGCCAATCCCTTCCTGTGAATGTGTTTATTTCGGGGGGGGGAGGGGGAGGGGGGGAATATTTTTCTCGAGGACTTTTCCCTCAAGAAATATTGTCAAAATTCCTCACTGAGCTAAAAATTAGTCTGATCACTATAAGAAGTTCCTCTACTCACTGCAGGAGGCACCCACATCCACAGACATGCAGCAACCAGAAAGGGAAGTAGCATCTTTCTTTATTAATGCTTCCCTTTCTTCTGAGGTTGGGGGAAAGGGATGGAGGGAGCCAAGACAGTGATAAGGTGCTTTATAGGAAACAACAGATAATTATTCCTGTCTGTCTTCTCCCTCGATCATTTTTCCTTGAACACTGAGGAGTTTTGATTCACTTTTGGTCCTCGAGCAGTTCCCAACGCAGCAGGACTGCATTCCCCTTCTACAATCAGTAAACAGCGTGCTCTCACTCTGCTGTTTCATATTCTAGCAAGAAAAAAATTCAAGCTGGGTGGCCTGCCAAGGTAACCTTTTAAATTTCAGTGACTTTAAAAATTTCATCAACCTTAACCATATGTGCTGAATGTCCCCAACAGCTGCAGGTTAAGAAGGGCATTCAACATGTAATTACCTCAAAACTGACTTTTTCTTCTGCTTAGTGCCCATGAGTCTATCCTTGCCATGGCTGGCTGGCTCCCATTCAAGTGATGATCCAGCATGCTGCATGCTGGTGATCCAGCAGCCTCTACTGAGCCCACTGAAGCATGGGACAAGCTGCAGGAGTGAGGAGAAGCGAAGTGCTGCCTTGTACCTTTTAATTAGTTTTTACTTTTTTCTTTAACCCAAAAATTCTGCAAAAATATATCCAATTTTTGTTTGGGTTTTGTTTTGCTTTGCTTAGTTTTTTAATGGCCACTTACTAGTTCCCTCTCTGCAAACAAATAATTTTGCACAAGGCTTCTCTTGGACAATTGCAGCTTTACTCACAGTAGTATCTGGGCAGACTTGGGTCACGCTTTAGGAAAGGGAGGACTGAATTAGACCTCATTTTTTTATAGTCTGGTGCTGAGCGTTGCTATCAATATCAATTCATTATCTGTGTGGCTGGTCACTGCTGAAAACAGAACTGTTAATTTGTAGAAGGTGTGCTTAGATCAGTAATTCTCTGGGATAGATTTGTTTTTCATACTAGAAATGTTGGCTGAGGTGATAGTGATCCCCCATGGAGTGGGGAATAGTGGCTGAATAAATCCATCAGCAAGTTTAGAGCCACCATAGTGCAGACAGGCCTACCCTCGGTTTGATGCGTGGTGCTGCTTGTAAAGCAGTAAGGAGATTATACTGTTCAACCTGAAGGTAAAGGAACTCAGATTTGCTGCAAGGCATTTACACCCACTCATCAGAGGAGAAAGACACTGTCTCTGTCACATGGAGGTGCCTCCTGGTTGTGAAGTATATTTTGCTGTGGCAGGCCACTTAATTGTGTTATACTGGAAGTAGTACGATTGGGAAGGAGGTTCTGTGCTTATACCTTAAAATGTTGGGCCTCTTTGTAGGAGAATTGTGCATCCAAGTTTCTGGGCTTGAGTAGGTGCAGTGATACTGAGGATGGGATTCATCTGAGATCAGCTCAGTTGGTCAGAGCATGGTGCTAATACTGCCAAGGTTGTGGGTTTGATCCCTGTATAGGCCATTCATAAGAGCTGGACTGGATGATCTTTGTAGGTCCCTTCCAACTCAGAGTATTCTGTGACTGGAGATATCTGCTGTGGTTATTTGTTTGGGCTCTTCTTGTAGTCTGTAGACAGCAATACAGACTTTTAGGGAGCAATTCATTGCACTCAAATTTGTGTTATTAGGTATCCAAAATCATCATATGACTTGTAGCCCTGAAGGCCAGATTTATAACCAGTTCTTTGGTTATTGATGGGTGTGTCTGCAGATGTCCAGTTTAAGCAAAGTTACCCCATGAGGGCCTGATGAGGGAAATTGAACTAATTCCTGAAAATGGCTGATGTCTGAACAGAAAACAGAAGTTACTTGATTTTTGAACTCTTTGTAATGTCCCATAGCCCGTGACCTTCATTAATACTTTATAGGAATGCAGTGGCCCATGAGAGAATTTAGTGCAGTGCTGTGCTGCTTTTTTATTTCTTTCTGATCTCTGATAAAGTTGGAAAGATCAGCATTCATATGAGGTACTGCCTGTTTCTAGTTAGGAATTGGGTTTTTTATTCCTAGCAGGTCTCCTTCTAATAATGGTCATGAATCTGACTTTGCCATCACAATCACATATTGATTAAATTCAGCATTTGACTCAGTTTTTAAACTTGAGTAATCTGTCACCATTTATAGATAGCCATTTTTCTAAATATTCTTCATATCAAACTTCTGTATACTTAATATAAATTTTTATCTAAAACAATAAAAGAAATTAATTCAATGTTTGCATTACCATTTGGGAAAAGGCCTTTCTTCATGCCAAATATTTACTTACATGGCAAGTGGATATCACTATATTACTTCTCCACACTTTAAATACCAGGAGCCATAATCTATTGCAAGTAGTGATGCAGGCACAGTGGTGCAGAATCAATTAGTTGTTTTTAAATTGCACATGCAGACTCCACATTTCCTGAAGTGACACCAAAAGGCAAGCTTTAGTAAAAATCCTGTAATTAAAGGAGAAGCTCGGCCTAATGCGAAGGGCTAGCTGCTGTTTTATCAGCATAATGAAGAGGACGAGGGGACATTGCCTCCATAATCAAACTGCTGCACTGGCCAAAGTTCAGCACTATTTCAAACCAGCGGGAAAGCCTGTAAGTAGTCAGTTGGTGGAATCAACAGTGCCAGTGCTGTAAATCAGCAGGGGCCCTGTATTTTCAGAGCCATAGCAGGGCTGCAGAAACACAGGTCTAATTTTCTGTGATTTCTCATTTTGGTGCTCAAAGGCTGATTTTAATAAAAAAACCATGCATCCTAAAAATTGTAGTGCTGAATTACAATTTATTTATCAGTGGTTCCTCTAAATCTTGATAGGGTTTTTTTCTGGGCTTTAGTACTTAAAAAAGAGAAGTGTATTCTCTCCTTTTTAAAGCACCTCATTGTAAAGGGTGCACTTTGAAGGTGAGGAGGTATAATGAAAACTATGTTTTTTGTTTTTTGTTTTTTTTTAATTTTTTAAAATGTGTATTCTGTCATCAGTTTGTTTCCGTGATGGAAGGATTATAAGTCTGAGAACCTGGCTTCTGGTCTGGCTTACACTCAAATGGACAAAAATCATTACTGTATTTTCTGATAGCATAAATAAGAACAACATTATTAATGAATAAAACCACATAGCACAAGCTTGTTAGATCCCTTGACATCTCCTGGGTTTGTTCCCTTGTTTCTTAATTGACGTGATGACACCAACCCTTCAGGTGAGAATTTTTTAATTTTTTAAATCATTTTGGTAAAAGGTTTGAGAGGACAGAAATTCAGCTGCTACCCTATTCTGCTAAATACACACTCCCTTCCCTATCAGTCCTGCTGGGCTGAGCAGATTTCTGAGGAAGTCTCTTTGCTCTTTTACAGTTACACATTGTACCTAGACAAGACACTTGTCCATAATCCATAGGAACTGTTTCTGCAGATGCAGAAATTGTCATTCAGGACATCTTTGGATTGCAGGGGAGATACTTAGGTTTTGAGGTAATTTAAGATAATGTGTAGTGACGGACCATGCGTATGCTGGAGTAGTCATGTAGGACTGTGAGCCTGCTGGATACAAGAATTCAGCAGACTGGGAAGTCTCACATTTCTCTCAGGAGCCTCTTTAAAACTGGCAGCTTCACAAAAATAATTTGAAATTTTTACACTGGATTTTTTGAATAGACTTCTCCTATTAGGGAGTGTTCAATGAGCACCCTATTCAAGCTGTAGTTTTGAAGGAGGTGGTGAGATCCCAGAGAAATATGTTTCAGGGTTTGCTTCAGGCTGGGAAAGGAGCTGTTTAGGTGAGCTGTCTCTTAGCCACTGGTCAGAGTTCCTGGTGGTTTAAGAAAGGGGCACTTGGAACTGACTCTTCGGTTACACTCAGAAAATTTGAAAGAAATTTTTTTTGACAACAAGGCAAGCAGTGTTTTGATGTTTTAGCCAAGCTGAAGAAGGCTTTGTAAATTAAATATTCAATTTCAGTATTCCTGCCAGCAATATTCCCTTTTATACATGCAGGAAATATCCCTGTGGTCATAAATACGTCAAAGAATATGTAAAGTATTTCTAAACACAACACCTTGAAAACTTATTCAAACCTTGCAGAAGGTACATTATGATTTGCTTTTTGGAGATACAATGAGTCACCTGTGTCACAAGGGAAGTTGGAGTTTGCATTTCTATTTCTGGGTTATGGGGGTCATGTAAAAACTGTAGTGCAGTCATTTGATGCTGGAATGACAGAACATTTTGGCCTAATCCTTATTTTTCCATCAGCTGCATTCTGCTTTGCAAAATTTGGAGCTGTCAGGATGAGGCAGGTTTTTATTATAGCATATTAAACGACTTTCTATTTAAATATTTGGGTAGGAGGCACTACTTAGACAGACTTAGCTGATCTGTCTTTAAGACTGCCTGTGACAGATCAGGTAAGTGGTTTTTTTAACCCCGGCAAAATCGCCTGCCAGAGTTTATTTGAAAAGCCTGAGCCAAAATAGAGGAAAGCATACTGCACTAAGATAAGCATAAAACAAAGAGAAACTTAAAGGGTTTTTTGGAATCATAGAAAACTGTGGAGTTGACATTTTGTAGTGAGTAAAATAAAAATACTTTGTATGATTTGTGGAATGATAATACCCCCCNGCTATAAGGTGGGAAATAAAAACCCCCCCCCCCCCCCAATATACAAGGGATATCACTGCAGTCAGAAATAATTCATGAGAAGGGTGCACTTTTTGAATGCAACACAGCCAGCAGTAGAAAAGCAAGCAGTAAATGGATGTCTTTTAAATAAATACACTTGAGCTGGCTCATCACAACTTTGTGAACTGTTTGCAGTGTCCTGTAGGAGAGATGTGGCTGGTGGTGAAATTTCCATTGCCAGTTTTATACCAATTTACTGTAAAAATTAACAAAGTGAACAGCAGATAGAAAAAAATAAGTATCAGTTTTCTTTTTCTCACATAGACTTTCCACAGAGCAAACCTCTCCAAGTGAGAAAAGAATGACTTTGGGATGGAATAGGTTGGTGAGACATTGGAACAGGTTGCCCACAGAATTTGCGGATGTCCCATCCCTGGCAGTGTTCAAGGCCAGGCTGGACGGGGGCTCTGAGCAACCTGGTTTAGTAGAAGGTGTCTCTGCCCACAGCCAGGAGGTTGGAACTTGATGATCTTCAAGGTCCCTTCCAAAACTTCCCGTAATTCTGTAATAAAAGAGCAGAGGAAAGAATGGGGAAGAGCTTTTCTGGGCTCTGAAACATAAGGAATTAAAGTAAAAGGATCAGGGTCAGACAGAAAGTTGACCATGACTGCAGTGTATGGTTTGTATTACTTGGCAATCTCTCTGCATTACCTGGCAAAATGTGGAGACTCGTTCTCAGTGAGGTTACAAGGACAGTGTAATAAAACACGCCTAAACACCTAAAGTAAGATGCCACCTTCTTCTAATATAGAAAATCAGTTAATAATTCTGTTAAGAAACACACATAAATTTATTACAGTGTCATTTTCTGTGATGCAGTGGTAATTCAGGAGTGAAACCCTCTGTACATAATTTAATGAAACGCTTTTGAAAATACATGACTTAATACATGACCACTGCTCTATCCTTCTGGGTCTTGTGGCAGATTGGAGGAGTGCGGTTGCATATGGATGCAACATTTACCATCACCCTGGTAAGCACTGTCATTATTCCTAAACCACCCCCAGTCTTTTCCAGGTGTAGAGGAGGGCCCATTTGGAGACATCAGTAAGACTTTAGGCAATGGGGCAGTTTGTGTGACTGACGCCACTGAGTAGCTTCTCAACTGTTGCAATGAGAACTTAATTATCCATTAGTAAGGTATGGGGCTGAAATCAAAGAGCAGTGGGTGATCCACCAAGAACGTGTGCTCTTTGTATTGGGAGTGCAGTAATGTCCCTTTGAATAGAAAATGCTAAATTGGAGCTATATCCTGCCTCTCTTTTAATGTGAGAAGAGAATGGAAAAGGAGCAAGTTAGTCTTGGCTTCTTTAGTCTCTTTATAGAGCATACTGAAGCTTTTAATACTTTGGAAAGAGCTGAAGTCTTACAAAAGCGAGCGTGTTGATGTGTATGTGTGGAGTGGATGTGGATGTGTAATGCTGGCATTCAAGAAGGAAAGTAAAGTAAATTTCACTCTTAAGGAAAAGCTTTGCATGTGGAACCCACTGACCTGTTTGACCGAGGGATATTTTCCAGAAAGTCATACAGCCTTCATCTGAAATTTCAATAAATGGAGTAACTGACACTTCCTCTGGTAGTTTGTTTCAAAGGTTAATCACCTTCTCTGCTAGAGGTAGAGGCATTAATTCTCATTTAGCTCCAACTTCTAGTCATTGGTTCTTGTTAAGTCATTCCCCATTAGGTTAAATAGGCCTTTAATATTGGCGTTTTCTCCCTGAAAAGGTAGAGCTTTGCTGTAATCAGATCTCTTCTTGGTCTTAGTTTGAAAACTAAACAGTTTTAACTTCTGAAGTCCTACCCCATAACAGCTTTTCCCAGTTCTCAGTTACATAGGTTCTCAATTTTTTTATTTAATTCTTGTCAAAGGAAAATGGCATAATGCTATATGATATTCTGATAGTGTTCCCACCCATGGGATAGTTGGAGGAAAAGTTATCTTTCTCCTAATTGTTGCTTCATTTATCCCACCCATTGCTATATTTCATATTTTTGCTGCATTGTCTGAGACACTTCTTCACTCAATTCAACTTACTTGCCATTTTTCAAAGATCGGACACTGTATCATTCAATAGTTGTTGGAGAAGGGAACTTTCCCATCTTTTGTGCGGTCTCTAATAAATAGACACTACATTCCAAAGAAGAAAATAAAAATTTAATGTGGCAGTCCAGAGATTATGGAAGGAATGGACACTTCTAATGGCAAAAAGAAATCTACTGTGTAACATGCTTTTGCTTTATTGCCAGTAGGAGACCTGATAAATTTTTTTTTGTGCTTCAGCCAATTTTAAAGTCCAGTGGGAAGCAACCACTGAGTCTGAGGTCAAGTTTTCAGAAATAAGGCTCTGATATAGTGATCTAAACTCTGATACCACCCTGTACAAAAGTATCAAAAGCTGTTTGTGAAATTATTTGGTAACATCTAAGGACACCTTCATAAAGGAGGCTTCTACGCTTCTCCAATTATAGAACTGACCGTGCTGTACATTATATATGTGCAGTCTCTTCAACAAGCTGTCTTTCATGTCAGATTTTCTTGTCTTTCTCTTGTCAAATTGTAGCGTTTGGGTTATTGATTGCTGGTTATGTTCTGCTCAGCTCTGAACAGCACTTTAGCAAATCTTTTCTAGGTTATGTGATTGTACCATATCTGTCTGCCTGTTTTTCTTCTGTGAATCTGCTGTAAAAAAATTGATAGAGGTGAAAAGGTCTCAGATTATTACCTCTATGCATTTCATAAAGCAAAGTAACTGGATGAAGGAACTCTGCTTGGAAGGTCTCTGTAGTGGGTTCCCCTCAGTGAAAGCAGAGGGAATGTTTTGTGTGTTCTAACCATAAGAAATGATGTGACTGGAGCTCAAGCCCTAGCCCAGGTACACAATTCCTGTTCCTTCTTGATTCTTGATGCCACAAGCTCATATGGAGCATCTTCTGCTGCATTTTCACTCCTTTCATACAGTCCATCTGTATCCTTTTTCAGGTTAAATTGCTTTTTAAAATGTATTTCTAAGCAATATTCCAGTACTGAATAGATATTTAGAGGGTGAAATGAAAGTATAATGTACATGGTAATAGTATAAGAGGTAGACATGCAAAAAACCCTCTTTTTAGAAGAGTGTTGCTATGTCAAATCAAACATGTGGAAGTCAAGGATTGCCAGAAGTAAAGCAGTTTTATGTTGTTTTAATTTCCTTCTTTCATGTATGTGATTTATAATCCCGATTCTGGAGTGACAGGTGCCTATAATGTATATTCACCCTGACACAAGCGTATTTTGTAATTATACTCAGATAATGCATAATGACAAAAACTTTCTTATGAGGTGGGTGAGCTGCTGCATACAGAATTCTTCATTCACCAGTTGCACTGTGCCATCTTAGCATTTTTAATTTAAATAGTTAGAAGCGTGCCAGGTCATGGGTAAGGAGAAGGTGGGATGAGGTGCCAAGATACAGCATTTAATGTGAACTGTTTCACACAAATCTCGTGCAGGAGGCTCCTTTGCATGCACAGCATGGAGCAGACCTTTGCAGTTTGTGAGGCAGCAGGTAACTCTTGGCAAGAGAGCAGAGAAACAGCCAGACTGAAGAACTGTCTGAGAGCTGAACACCCAGCTCTCTCTACTGCCAGCAGAGCATTGCTGAGAGGTCCCTAAATCTTAAATTCTGTGTGGGAGCATGCTCCCAGGCTTTTCCTGACCTTTTTCTGTCACTGCCCTTCCCTCCCCAAAGTAGCTAGTCCTGCATGGATCAACATGTATGAACTGTTTTATGGAAGTGGTATAATACGGCCACATAGGGATAACACCTCAATGTGCATGAGCCCCTGGCACTAGGGTAGCAGCTAAGCTGTGTTTTGCTATTCCAAAGCATAATCATGTTCAGGCTGTTCCATAAAGTGATTGTAAATTCTTACATATCAACTGGGTAATACAGAGAAGAGATTTTTTTCTTTTTTAATTTCTAACACTGACTTTTCTGGAGGAAAAAAAAAAATAGTGCATGTATTAGTCTTTGAAAACCTCAGCCCCAAATATTGAAATTTGATTAAATTGAGAGTATTGAAATTACCATATCACTGCTTTAGCAGAATATAGTACTGCCAGCTGTCAATATAGTAACATAAACTGGTATATATAATTTGGTATTTTGTTATGTAAAACCTGCTGAAAGGCTTCCTCTGAGTCCTTTGGGCTGCAGATTTGTTTGAGTTCCTCCTCACAAATTTCAAGCTAATGAATCCCAGTTACAAAAGCATTGTGTTGTGATGTAAACCCCGTTTAATAATTGTTTTTAAAATTCAAGTGGTGATTTCCGGTGCTGCTGAAGGTTTCATATATTGCATTTTCAGTGATAAGGGAGTTCATTTGGCATTTTTTAGTCTTTATTGGGAAAGCTAGTGCATCAAAACAAGACTAGAGTTCATGATGCAGTGCCCTTTTTGATATTCCAGATAAATAATTCCATTTTAATTTCACAGTAGGAAAACAACTGATTGAGATTTAATGTCATACACAAGGAGCTGCACAATGTGTTAGTTATTTGTCAATCTGATGGAAGAGCAGAGGAGTTTACTTCCTTTGATTCCAGCCATGCTATATTTTATGACTGACTTTTACTTGTTTTACTCATTCCAGATAAAATCTGTCATGATTATACATCAGAAAACATTTCATTATTCCATCCATGAGAGATAACTGTAGTCAGTGCAGAAGCAACAGATTGCTGCCTTTTGCAAGTTTTATGGAAGTGTGCTGTAATGAGACTGAGTACCCTGGATCGATAGTTCTCTCTAGTAATACAATCTGCTGTCAGATAACCTCCAACAGCTTTACAGATTTAATGAACTCCCTGGGTTGATGATAAAAATATAATGTAAGGAGGAAACTAAAACAACTTCATGTATTAGATATAGCCCTAGGCAACATTTTATGACCATCTTTCCTTCAGTTGTATATTTTTAATTATAAAGTCAGTATGTATCAAACACTGTCCTGAAATTCTCCATCAGTGAAATTCATCTTGCTCTTCTCAAGTCAGTGGTAAGGAGACTTCATGTAGGGAACTAAATGAGAAATTTGAGCTCGGCATTCGTGCCCCTTTGGTGGTGGTATTTGAACCCATGAGCTGGAGGAAAAGCCATTTCTCCTTGTAACATCTTCCAGGAAATTAACTCTTTTGGAGGAGCATACTCCAGTCCCCTTTGCCCCAATCACAGTGGGATCTTCTTTCCTACTGGATTTTTTTCAATTGAGGAATTCACAGAAAGAAGCACGAATCTGTAATTGTAGCACAATCAATGAAAACAAGTGTCTGAACTGCTGCTAAAAATATTGTTTAGCGCTCAGAAGTAAGGTCTTAGGAAATTATACATATTGTTAGGAGTGTACCTACTATGAATAAGCAAACCTCTTAGATAAGACAGTGGATAGCTGTAGGAGTAACCTCAAGTGTGCATAGGTTTGAGCACAATGACACAGGAGTTAAAGATTTTCTGCCTGTGATAGAAAGGTGGAAAAACTATCTTAATATTTTGGGGAAGCATTAAAAATTACTTTCCTTTCTAGAAAAAGGTTAATAAAATTGCCAGTTCCGTATAGTAACTATTTTTGTTCAGATTTTCAACCAAGTAGATAAGAACTCTCATGCAGGTTTCAGACATTACACACTACTTTGTCTCAAAGTTAGGAAAAGCAAATATAGAAGCAGTGTGACCTCTAGTCAGATTGAAAATATACACTGTGGTTGTTCTTATTTCTTCTATTATATTTGCTCTCCAAATGAAAAAAGTGGCAATGTGATGCCACTTACTAAATTCATGTTGAGGATACCTAGACTTTCTCCCAGTAGTTTTGATGCAGTTCCTTAGTGGTTCTAAGGTTGTGCAAGTGGAACGAAACAATTATGAGGGCAGTGGTTCATCCAGCCACTGAGGTTAAGTCACTTGCATTAAAACTGCTTCCATAAAACAGAAAAGACAGATCATTGTCATAGGAGACTGTCTCCTGAGGGGAGCAGAAGATCCAGTGTGCAGTCTGGACCTATTTCTTAGGGAAATCTGCTGCCTCCTTTGGGTCTTGGGTTAAAGATGTGAAGAGAAAGCTGTTCACCCTGATACAGCCTTCAGCTCATTGTCCATTCCTGGTTTTTCAGGCTGGCAATTGTAACAAAAATCCCAAGGACAATCAAGAGAGATCTCTCCAGATTTTGGGACAACAGTGTAAGAGATGAGGAGCATAGGTTCTCTTCTGTCCTTCCAGTTGCAGGGAGTAATGAGGAAAGAAACAGGAAGAGCCAGCACCACTGAACCACGTCCCTACGCACCACAGCTAAGCTTCTTTTAAATATTTCCAGCAATAATTACTCAATCGCTGCCCTGGGCAGTCTGTTCCAGTCCTTGACAATCCAATGGCTGTTAAGGTGTTTGATGTGCTCAACTGCAGGAGAAAAAGTAAGGCTTATTCCTTTCTCATTGAGCCATCAGAAGGGTCAACGTTCAAGATACTCTTGGGGAATTCAGGTGTAGGTTGGTGCTGGTGGCCAGGTCTTGGACCAGCTGAGGCAAGGTTACCTCCAGAAGGACAGTGGACAAGATAATCCCATAACCACAGAAGTTTCCTGATGAAGATTCACATCTGACAGGACACCACGTAAAGACATGTCCTTTCCTGAGCCAGCTTCCCAGTGGACAGCAGACATCGAAGAGGGATTGAGTGCAAATGCTCTAAAAAGCACTGTGTCTCATCTGTGCATTCCAGGCAGGCCCCACCCCCCCAGATTGGTGGCCAGGGGAACCTGTGGACCCCCACGGTGGGGAAAGGTGCAGGGGAGGTGACTGGCCCTCTGCTCTACTTGTCAAGCTGGCAGTGGCCATAAAAATGGAATGAGTGTTTATGTCTGATATGCAGAGGTGCCTCATATTCCCTGAGCAGTCTACTTTTCAGCCTCTTTCAAAATACAAAAGTGCCATCCACACTGAGTTATTAGAGGAACAGTGCTCATAACAGCATTGACACTGCTTACTATCTCATAGGTTTGGTTGGTAGCATTAGTGTAAAGAAGGCAAAATTTATGTTAACAATTTAGTTCTGTTAGAATTACTGAAAAAGGGAAATATCTCTAAAGGAATAAAAGTGAGGAGTTATATTTATGACAATACCAGAATTCCTGGGGAAATAGTGCATTAAGTAAACAGGAACCACATTGTGTGTTTTGTTATCATGTCTTTTATAGATCAGAAGCTTTTAAACCAAATAAGATCACACTGTCCCATAAAAGTGAATTCTTTCTTTTTGACTTAGATATATTTCCTATCAGGAAATAGAAGCAGAAGACTGGAGTGAATGTGTAAACTGGATTTAAAAAGACGATGTTCACTTACATTATTTCTCTAAATGATCTGAGCTCCAGGGGTTGGCAGATGCTTTTATAGAAATCCTTTGAATGTTGGACAGAAAAAAATTTTATGCATGCTCTTAGACCTGCTAGCATTTTTCTTAAGGAGTCTGACTGCTACTTGAGCCATAATTTTCAGTGCAATTCATTCTTGTTAAGTTCTAGAATTAACCATTTTAGTTACCTGCTGCCTCTTACAAGAAACAAAACTCTTCCAGTGTTGTTGAAGATCACTGAGATTCTTCCATGCTGACTGCATTTGATGGGGCTTCACTGATTTTGAGAGTTGACTGGTATTTTGCTGAGACTTACTTAGAAGGGACGTGGAGTTTTGTTGCAAACAGCTTGTTTATGAAACACCTCAGGGGGAGTAGGTATATTTTGTTGACAGGGGGAGATTGAACTTGTGAGTTGAATATAATAAGCTTTTAGCTGAATACAGTAAGCTGGACATAAGTAGTTAATGTGTCTTTTGGGAAATTATATTCCAGTATTTCCACAGAAAAAGACAGATACTTGTTTCGAAAAGATCATAGTACCCTTCAGGGACTATGAGCTGTTTGTTATTTACTGGCCCACTAGCTTGGATGAGGGGAAGCGATGTACCTTCCCTGAAGTTCCAGACAATGCCAACAGAAAATGAGACCACCAAGCCACATCACAGCTGTGCATTTCAACACTGTCAGTGATTGTAGGCAAATAGGTGTAATCGCTTCTTCTTGGGCACAACTTGAAGCAGTAAGCCTTTCTTTTCCCTTTAACTCTGCCTTCATCACCATTTTCCATATTATTTTTATCGGTCCTCTTTCTGTGTCACATGGGAGCAAGCCAGCCAGCTGGATAACATGGCCATCTGCTTGGCTCAAACGAGGAAGGCTACAACAAACCTACCTTTTCCTTGTAGAATGCTTTGAGCCACTAATTGTCAAAGTCTAGACTGTGCTTCTTCACAAGTGTTTAAATGAGCATGTTTGTATCTATAAACTGGCAAATGTTTATACTGTTTATTGTAAAATGCCAAAGGACAAAAGAAGTTGGGAAACTCTAGTTATAATGGCAAAAGTTAAGAGAAGTATCAGTCAGTAACACCGCTTGAGCTACTATGAGTGCCTTGGTCTCATGAATTGCAGCTGGTTCCTCATAAGAGCTTTGTGGAAGGGCACAATTATTTAGGTCTGTCTGAAAAGCTGTGTGGAACAGCTCTTCCTAGCTTTACTGAACAAACAGAAGACCCGAAGGCAAAAGACATGGCTCTTGGAATTACTCTTGCTCCAATCAAATCATCAGTTGCTGTGATTTGGAAAGAAGCTGTTCCTGACCTTTTATCAAATTAAGAGAGAGCTCCTGGAAGTGTATATATTATATCCTCGGCATTTAATCTTGTTTGTCACCTCCCTTTTAAAGTCATGGTCTTTAGTAGCTTCTTAAAGTACATCAACAGCAGAATTGCTCATTGTTCATTGTGTCAGAAATATGTTTGTAACATATGGTATCACCTTCATTTCCACAAAGCAGATATTTTTGCTCATGACTATCCCTACAGAGTTCCTTCTGTGTGAACACATGCAGAGTGAAGAATCTTTTTCAGCTCAGAGGTCCTGAGAAGTCAGTTTTCTAGTTAATTTTCATCTTAGGGGGAATGAGCTTGTTGAACGGGAAATTCAGTTATCTGGTCCTGCAGTCTAATATGATTTTAGTGGCAAACTTTTTCCTCTTAACTTTTCTACAGCAGTCGGTTTTTATAAAGCTTACCTTTGATCTCAGTATGCTTTCACTTTCACCATGCATTCTGAAGCAAAATTTGGCAACAGCTGTCACAAACTAATGAAGAACATCCCTGAATATCAAATGTAACATGAAACTCTGAGAATGTGGTGGCTTGTTCCTAAGAAATGTCAACTCCTTTGCTATGCGGCTCGTAGCAAATACAGCATAGACAGCCATCTCCCAGTATGTAGTCTGCATCCTAAAAATAAGACATAATTTTATAAGTGACAAAAAGCAATAATACCTGGTGAGGTATTAATGGATGAAAATATCACCTCTGTGTACAAAAAGCCTGTTCTCTGTTGATATAAGCATTTTATGAGAGACAATCTGCATGTTTCTTTGATGATTTTCTTCTTGTATACAGCCAGGGTGTCTACAGAGAAGATTAAGTCAAAAGAGGTTTTTAGTGGCAAAGCAAAAATGCTGTCTGCCCTGGCTTTACAGAGTGTTTTACAGAGAAACACACCCCAATGTCCATGTCCTAATAGTATACCTAAGCCATGCAACTAAAAAGAGAATAACTTGTAATGTGCAAAAATACAAGAGAAAGACAAAAATTGGCATTAACAAAATGAAAAAAACATGTAGGCAGCAGGCTTGGCTGTATTTCACTACACTGAACTGATTTGCTAATTGTATTTTATTGGCTGAATCTGGTTTTCTTAGCATGAAAGACTAACAACAGCTCTTTTTTCCTTTGCCTGTTTAGAAGCAGGAGCTCTCCTAGAAACCCTTCCAGACAAAGTCATATTAAATAACAGTTTATGGGAGTGGATTGGATAAAATTTGAAGATGATTGATGACAAGATTGCTACTGGTTGTCTATGGAATATCTCAAGCTTTAAACTGTTCTGTTGGGACTATCAAGTGTGACACTCCTGCCACATAGATCTCAACAAGGCTGCTCTAGAGAGCCACAGTGTTTAAGTGTCCCTTTTAATAAGGCTATTCATAGTGCACTGGAGATAGCTTTGCTCAAGCTGAGCCTTTATGGAAACATCTGTTAATCAAATTCTAGTTTTGTTTTGTCTTTGTTTTTAAGTCACAGTACATATGTGTGAATGTCATGGTAAGAATCAAGTCCTCTTGATTCTTGATAGATCTGTCCCACAGTATGATATTCCTATGTAAGCATCAACTCTGAGCATAGAGTGGAGAGGAAAATGCAATATTCAACAGATGTGCTAAATTTAAAAAGTACTAGAGGTTGTGCATACACCTGTCCTCTGACCGCTCCATAACTTTTCTATTTAGGACACGAAGTATGTCTGTGGCTGACTTTGAAGGTGAGTGACTTTGTGCCAAGGAATAAAATAGCCTATCTGGAGGTAGACCAGTGCCTATCTTGGTTTTACTGATCACATTATACTCCAGGGGAGAAAGGTTTGTGGAGATCAGCTATTGCCTGCTGTAGTGAAGCTGAAGGAGTTAGATACAGAAACCCCAGCATGGTTCAGACCAAACTCAGAAACAACAGTATGAGGATTTTGTAAGAATTGATGATGGCTTCAAGCACTGCACTCTTCCCAAGAAATACATTTTCTGGCAACAGCACAGTATAACCGTTCATATATATATGATAGTATAGCATAACAGTACTGCTCATCCAGAATAAAGATTCAAGAGAAAGTGTTCACTGCTGTGGGATGTGACTCCTCTCTAAAAAATCAGTGCACTTAATGCAGATCTGAAGGTACAAGAATCAGAAATTTTGTAAGTTTCCGGCTTTGTTGAATTTTTAACGTTTAGGAAATTACACTTTCATTAAATAATTATTTTTGCCAAACATATTTTACAGTTCAAAATGTAAGGACTGTCCTCTTTGTATACTTCAATGCCTTTCAGGACAATTATAATTACTGTAGAAACCTCATTGTAGTGATTAGCTTTTTATCAATGGGTCTCAAAGCACTACCTAAAGGAGTTGAGAATTATTATCCCTGTTTTATGTGTGGAGGAAAGAGTCAAAAGGTGATGAAAAGGCTGACAACTGGAGAAGTGTAACAATGGCCAAATTAGGAACAGAGATGGGAACAAGCCTCACGCATTAATTCAGGAGGCTGTTGTTCCTCATTCCTTGCTTTTTAGTGATGTTTTCTCTCAAAGATTAATATTCAGGTTATATAATTGTGTTTTTCACTGACATAAAGAACTGCCTAACATGGGGTTTATATTTAATGCAGCACTTACGCATGTATTGAAACACTGAGCAAATGCCTCCCCTTGAAGGCCTGTGCTCCTTACCCAGAGGTTCATTTGCTGAATCAGACATTTGCTACATTATGCTCCCCAATGCAGAATGAAGATCTACTGGGGCCTTCCCTTTCCGTGGACATGACTATGGCAAAATCAGTAGAATAGTTAGGTTCTTTATAATAAAATTATTTACAATTATTTATAGTACAAGCTATTTGCCATGATTTGTCAGATTCATCTGACAAAAGGAATTTTCCTTTCACTTCACATATGCTGTTCTGTATAAAACATGGTAGATAATTTTAATCCAAATGCATCTCACCACCAGCTAGGTACAAACTAACCCACCTGTTACCCCCAGAGGGTCACTGAGAGCATGAAATCTGAATTGCCCTTTAGAGATGTCTTTCCACCTCTCTCGAATGCAGAGACAACTTGCAGTGACCAGTATCCAACCCTGAGTATCTCAGAAACTCCAGACTAGGTAGGAAAGGCCTTTTGGTCTGTTTAGGGAGAGAGAA
>VWZN01013565.1:257612-299381 GCA_013396955.1 Regulus satrapa | reverse complement strand
TTTGCCATAAATCAAACATTTTGGCATTGTATCAATATTTATCACCACACACCTTATCATGATTAGTTAAACTTGTCAATGGAAGCGTATGTCAGGAAGTCTTCAGCAGAGGTTACTGTAGCAAGTAGCCTTGCTGAAACCTGTGTTTCCACCAGAATGAATCATTCAAGACAAGGCTGGTTTTATACAGTGCACCACAGTGTGTCCTCAGAATGGGGAGAGCTGACATGTTGTTTGAAAAGGTCACTTAAAACCTACAGGTGGTTGGCAATTATTAATATTTATTACTTGTCTGTGGAAATTTACGTGCAGATATGCCTTAAAGCTTGTGAGCTGACAGATGAAACGGATAAAGTTCCTGTTCATATCTGTTAGAAACCGGTTTTTTCCTTCTTAGAATTTATTCTGTGCATCATGTGATGCTGAACAATTTGAAAGTGATAGGAAATTATATTACTATTATTATTATTTGGAGCTATACAATTATACTATTAAGGTTAATGATGCCAGCAATTAGAAGGCATCTAGTTATTTGGAAATTGTCAGTTGGGACAAATTGTTCTTTAATGTCTCTACACATGGATTCCTTTGATGGGATTGTAGGAAATTGGTAGGTCAGTGCAATATTTCTTGTCGCTTTTTGCTGTCAGGAGCCTTTCCCCGCTGTCCTTGAAAAGTATTGTAGGAAAGTATAAACCACATTATACCATCCCTTATCTTTCTTATGGGTATTAGTTACAAATATTCTCATTAACTCTTCGTCAATGAATTATGGACCAGCTATTTATGGTACAGGGTTATAAATTGTCTGTGAATGTTTGTGCTCATGGGTTTCTGGCTCTGAAATTGCCTTTTTTTTACAAAACTGTTAGTTGTAAAACATGTCTGGATTTCTAGGATATGAGTGGCTTTGTCCCGTAAGCCTCCCAATAAAATTTTCCCTTTCTGGAAGATACTGAAGTGCTTAATTTTTATTTTTTTTTTTTTTTCATCATGAAAAATCATTGCAAGCACCAGGCAAGCTGCTCAGTTGTGCTTACTTGAGGCCACAACTTTATATGCAGCCAAGAGAGAGGAATATCTCTAAAGTCAAAATTTGCAATCACTGGTTTTAATAAAGTCCATGTTATTTAAAACCTAGGTAGGAATACTGGTGTTTTCTGGCATTCCATGCTCTGTTTTGACTCTTCATTAGACATCCCTCAGTGAGCATAGGCATTGATACCTGCAGTGGTTTTCCCTGGAATATTGTCAGCTTTATTTTGGGCAATTAGATGTGACAACATCCACATTTGGAGTATTGCTTGTATTCCCTGTACTCAGGAAAGGGAACAGCTGGTTAATACTGATAATACATTGAAATGAACACATGTGGATGCACAAATATATACAATTATCTAGGGGATAGTTGGCATGAATTTATGAAGCTACTCTCATGCCAACTAACAGTTAAAGATTTAAAAATAGCTTTCATTTGTTTCCAGTCTCAAAGTGATAAACCACAATGAAAGATCAATGTCCTGATCTAGGAAACACTTCTAGTTAAAATGTTAGTCGGATTATTGAAGTTAAGAACAGCACAGGAAGAAGTACTTAGAACTGAACTGCAAAATGGAAGCCGTAGCAGCAGTTGGGAGTAGATGCTCCTCCACCTTTTCTGTGCCAGTTCCTGTAGAAAAAAAACCATAGCAAAACCCAAAGCATAGATTAAGCTTTATTTTCAATACAAGTGAAATACAGTGTTTAAGTGGGAATGCAGACAATGGCCTTGGAATTAGAGCAGCACTAATGAGTTGCTGGTGAGCTTCAGTGGGAGCCTATGCAAAGTACCTAATCACAAAGACCCATATTAATTTACCTCCTTGTAGTAAGGGGTACTTGCTAAAACTACTCTATTTATGTGTTCCTTTAAAAGTGGAAATATATTTTATTGATTCCTCTTGCAAAATAGAGAAGCTGCAGTGGGATGGAATCAAATACAGAAAGATTTGGTGAAACTAATTTTTTTCATTATGTCCTATTTCAACTTCCCGCCAGATTTCCTTTCCCTTTAAAGGAAAATAAAATTTCAGTAGGAATCTTATGCTCAAAAGCAGTTTGTTTTTAGTGGCAAATGAACATTCTTTAGAGTTTTCTTGTTCACCACAATTACAGATTCAGTTTGCAAGCAGCTTTCTAAACTAGCTCAAGTCTGAATTTTACAAGACAGGAAAAATCCTCCCACTTTAAAAAAAAAGCTCCAAAAGTGATTCCTTTCCCAAAGGCTAGAAATGCAAGCTATTTGTTCTTTTATTTTTTTCTAAATAATTGCATAGTTTAACATAACTGTCTGATTAATATTGTTTATTTAGTCTTAATATTCAATTGCTCATGTGAAAAAATTATCCAGGTTTTTGCAGCAACTTTGAAATCTGTTTAGGAAAGTAAGTACAGTAATTAGAAATTAAAAGTCCTGTTGCTCAGTATAATAACTGCATTAGTTTTAAGCAATAAAATGGAGCTAAGCTTTGTTCCTTAATTACTATTATTATTTTTTTTCTAATGTGTATGTGCCCCATGCCTATTTCCTGCCAGGGGCATCACATTTGCAGAAGCAAGTCCTGAGACTGTTTACAGCCAGTTTTGCCTGTACACCATGGTGCACAGTTCATAAAGAACCAGGTGACTGATTAGCCTGCTAGAATGAAAGGGTAAATGAGAAAACATTTAACTAACCACAGGAAACCTAATTATAATCAAAATTGAGTTATATTTTTCTCCTAATTTCTTAAATATTTCTGGTGTGGGAATTATTTTTGCATCACTAGCTCTAATTGTTTCTTAAGTATATATAAACCTTTTCACAATCTCAAGTTTTAGCATCAGATGGGAGAATCATTTCGGGCAAAGCCTCAGTTGCAGTGCTGCTAATTCTGGATGCTATAGGGGTGTAGCCTCATTTCAGTCCTTACTAGGACTTTCCTCAAGTGTAATTCTGAATTCAAATATGTGCCTGTGTTTTGGATTTTACAGCACAGTGGGTTCAAATCTGAACTTTATAGCTGGGCAGAACTGTGTTTTAGGTCCAGGAAAAAGAGTCATATAATGTCATGACTCTGCCCTCTACCAAATGAATATCTGTCAAGAACCTAATGAAATCTCATTTGTATAGCTACAGTGATGGTTTTAATGAGGTAGACCTGAACTCCAGCTAGTTAGGAAAGCAAAAGACTTCCTATGTGTGCTCCACATGGTGCTAAGGAGCAGTAAATCAGATGTGGTGAATTTAGGGACAAGTGTGTGTCACAGGTGAAATTTCTCAGAGTTGGTGCTGAACGTTGACTGTGGGAGGCATTTCCTAAAATGGCTTCTGAGTTACTGCCCTCAAGATTGTGAAGGTAAATCCTGCTTAACCACGCTGACCCAGCTCATTATAAGGCAGATGAGCAATGTCACTCTGTCATGAATGCTTAAGATATCTTATCTTAGTATCTTGATCAACAAAAATAAAAGGGATTTCTCTAGGATGTGTTAACTCATGTGTTAGCTCCCTTGCCCCTGGCAAACAGCAGGATCTGTTTTATGTCAGCTGAAGCAAACCATAGTATTTGTTTTTTTCAGGGAGTGAATACTGAATTGCCTAGAAAGACCATTACCTGATGGGAGGGTTGAGGACCCACAGGCATCCTCTGTTTCAGCGATGCCTATCGCTTTTCCAGAAAGCAAGGGAAGTATGGCCCTGCCACAGAGAGACCTGTCCTGTTGTGGTCAGGTTGCAGGGTGCTCACTAGGGGGTACCCTAAGGGGCAGCTGAATTGCAAGGACACAGGCCAGTAGCAATTCCATTTGTGCAGGAGTTAGAACACCAGCCAGCCTGATAAAGGGACTTTGGTGTCCTCAAGATGCTGCTTTGGTACATCTTTGCATCACGAACTGACCCTTGGTTCTCCATGCAGAGGATAAAGCCCATCCTGGGGGGAAAGAATTCCTGTTGATGGAGAGAACACAAATTCACACAATGCTTTGCTTGTGCATAAAGATAAATTATGCTTTGCATTTTTAGTCAGCTGTATCTTTCTTTTTAATTACTTTTTATTCAGATCTGAGATACTTTTCATTAATTCTGAATCCCCTTGGCAATGGCTTGCTAAAATCTATGAAGGGTGTATAAGAGTAGACTTTTTGATCTGATAAAAGACACAAAAAAATCGCTTGCCATGTGCACCATTTGTATCAGAGGCTATTGAAGAGACTGAATGCATTTCAGTATCTTCATTGAACTTGATGTCACTTTTATATTTCCTCATTCTGTCTTTTAAATTTCAGGGGAAGCCAAATTCCTCCACTAAGGGGAGCATGTGGAGTAGTTGGCAGTAATAAGAGTTGAGCCAGAGGATGACAAGTGAGCTGAAGAAGCCCAGCAGCAATGCTTGTAAGAATAGTGTGTCACTGAGATAATTTTAAGGCTGTTATTGATTGGGGAAAGATGAATGTGTCTTTTAATGGTATTCTTTGGTGTATCATTGATCTTCATAGAGCCCTACCAAGCTGCCTTTGGGTGTTTCACTAAGAGCACCATATGTTGTAGCCTGTGGCTGTGCAGTGATAAATTAGACGGCACCAAGCTGCTACTGAGTGCTTCCCTCTCCCTTCAGGCTTTTCCCCAAAAACTTGCTTGCTGCACTGGCCCAGCAGCCAGTGCTGAACTTGTGCATAGCTTCTATTTGTTTTCTTACGTCTCTGGTAGGGCTCATGAATGTGCTGTTGCGACAGAGTGAAGCTTCTGAAATTTAGTTAGAGAGTAGTAAGAGACTGGCTTGCCCCTTCTGTACAACGAATTGCTTGAAAGTTATGTTTTCAATTTGTATTTGTTCTCAAATACCGGGGCATGTTTCAAAACAAACATTAGGATTACAGCCTGGATTGATTGGGCTGACCCTCTCTGTCACAGCAGGAAAGTAGCAGGTGTGTTCCTGAAGACAATCCCTAGCAAAAATGGCATTCAGTCCCAGGCACAACATTTTTCAAACAGATTATAAGCATATATTCTAAATGTTGTCTGTTTATATAAAATCTGATTAAAAAACATTTTAAATGTTTTAAACCGTAATTATTTCTGAATGGTGCTTTCCTTCTGTTCGGGAAGTTTTGTGTTTTGTATGGCATGAATAAATAAATGTTGTGCAGAATGGCTTCATGAAGAATCCATATTGCAGAATTGAGAAAATGCATTTGCACTTTTTCTTGTTAAGGCAGCTGGGTAGCTCACATGATGAAATTTAATGTGTCTTTATATGCAGTAAAAATTCATGCCAGCCGTTCAATAACCAGTATGTTTTGTATTGTTTTTTGCCATGACATAGAATGAGACTGTTTCTGAAAATCTTTTAGTTGAGTGCTATGCATATGGAGAATACTAACTATGTATGTATTCTGGAAGCACCTCTTTTTAAGAAAAGTGTCAGATTTTTTTCCTAGTTTTTGTTGTCTTCATTCTAATGCATCAAAATGCTACCACAAATCACACAGAGGCATTTATTTGTGCATATTTTGCATTAACGTAACTTTGAGACATACTCTTTCATGAGAGAATGCATTTAGTATGAATGTTTAAATAAAACTTTCCTTACCCATGAAAGGTAATTAGGTGTGGAGCTCCCAAAAGTGTACTGTTGTGTTATAGTTAATGACTATGAAAATATCAGGAAGATTTAAAAAAGGTTAAACTGGTTTGACAGTCTGTATTGATACTGTCAAGTAACTTACTGCATTAATTATTTTGGGGTCTAGGTGAAATTATGGAAGCAATCAAAAAATTATACTCCTTTCCCTTTTTTAATTTAAAAATGCAATAATAGACCTTTAAAAACCTCTCATAATCTTTGAAATTTTTTTAAAAATATGATTAATTAAACATTTTTCTCATTATTGAGAAAAGTGACAATTATGCCATAGTTCAGTGTGACTTAAGTTCTTTGTCTCATCTTCAGGCCAGGTGTATTCTCCATAATGACTTTCGGTGGCTCATGGCAAACCATGCCCGCCATGCAATAACAAAGAATAAAAATTCTTCAAGGGATCAAAGGCAGTACAATTATGTTTAGTAGATATTAAAAAATGCTAACAGGATCTCCCCACGGTCTGTGCCAGTGTGGCTCAGGCTGCAGTGGCACCTCCTCACTGCTGGTTCCTCACAGCTGCAGTTACCCTGCAGGATTACCCTGATGGTGAGTGACTGAGTCTCAGGTTTGGTTCTGCCATCTCACTGCACAGCTTTTTCAGAAGGAAGTAGCTTGCTACTGCCAGAGGGCTTTCTCTAGTCACCATTTCATCCAAAACACATGCAAAAATGTAGGTATTTTAGAGCTTCCTTTAGATTTCTGAGGTCTTCCTTGAAGGTAAACTCAGTGGTCTGGAAACAACCCAGAGATCCCTGTGGCATCTCCAGATTTAAAACAATGCTGGGAAGCAGACGGTGTCGCTCCTCAAATACTTCCAGAATTTAAATAAGGACTGCTGCAATCAGGACTCTCTCTTCTGAACTTATCTCACTTTTTTCTTCCATAAGGACTTTTTTGCCAAGAATTCCTTGACTCTTTGAGTTGCAAATCTGCAGATTCTGGTACATAAATTTTTCTCGGTGACATGTTTCTTAATCTTAGTTGTACTTCATCTTTAAAGGTGGGCAAGTTTGCTATATTTGCATTATCAGTCTAATCTAAAGCCTTCTAACATAACCAGACTGTTTCCCAAGTATTCAAAAGCAGAAATATTCTATATCCTATAATTCTGGAAGTGTGCTTAGGTGTTCTAATTATGACTTTTTTTTTCTCTGCCTCTTTCTGTAAATGGCATGTTGAGGGAAAACTCTGCTAAATTTTTGCAGTTTGGCACATGTTTCATGACTATTCTTCTCTCTTTTAAAATAAGTAAAAAGATAAATAAAATGTTCAGTAGTCCAGGCTTGGCTCTTAGATCAGATTCTTCCCCTGTACTCATAATCTTCCCCCCATTAGGTGACAGTTTAATTATCCTGATGGGCAGTGGTGAATATGTTGTGCAAGGTGACTTGTCAGGTAATCCCATGTGTATTAGAGGGAAATGCAAATACTAAATGTCAGTTCAAAAAGCTGAATTGTGCCACACCCCCAGTGGGTTGGCAAGGCAGGCTATGTGCGTAGGTGTTTCATCATATCCTTGACCTTTTTCATCCTGTGTCTTTTCCAGGTTTCACAGGAGGGGAAGGCAGAGCTCCTTCACTAGAGGCCCTCGAGGCAGCACATGCAGGGAGCACCAAGATGCTGGGTGGGCAGTAGAGAGTTGTGCAATTCTCCAGTGATACTCACTGCCCTTGGCTTCTGCAGATCTTAAGGGTTCCAGGATCTGCCAGTAAACCTACTGAGTTAAGGGGTGGTGTCACACATGCATCCTTCAAATTCTACAAGAACTCTGAACTCTTGAAAGCACTGCCTATTTTCTTTCAGCCCATACCAAAGTCTTACTTGAATTTGACTTTTGCTGTCTGTTCTTCATGAAGTGGAACTTTGGGAGATTGAAGAAGCTGGTCTTTCACAGTCCGGCCGGATATTTTTTCCTTGGCTGTGGAAAGGAGAGCTTTCATCTCAGTGGAAGTATTCAAACTGAGATCTTATGAAGGATAATCCCTAGTCCCAGCACGATTCCCTGTGCCTGCTTTCTGAACAAGCTAGCTCAGAAACAAACAGAAAGCCCAGGTTCTATGTTCAGCAGTGCTTTGTGAATTTTATAGAAACACGATAGTTTCTGAAATAATAGTAATACTGTCAAGTGTTTTGGAGTAGATAGTAGATGTTGGTTGATCACAGAGGCTGTCAGGACTAGTATCATTGACAGCTTTTTGGTTGAGCAGCAAGACAACGAGGAGCCAGAGAAAATTTGTTCTCCACTTTAAATAGTCCGGTACTCCAGTCAGGACTTAAGACATCAACTCAGAACTATGCCGAGCTCTCAGAACTCTTGCTCAGTCTCCATCATACTTTTTCTTTCAGTCACTGTAACACAAAGTGAATGTTTTCCCAGTTCTTCTCGTGAGAGGGTTCTCTCCTGTCTGCTTGGCCAGTCTGGACATGGGTGAACCCTGTGTCTGGGAGGATAATTCTGTGCGGTGAGATGAGGTGTTTTCTGAGGATAATTGAATCTGAATGTTTGTCTATTTGTTCTCACTTTCAATCCATAAAATGATAGGTAAAAAAGTCATATTGCTAAGCTACAAAACTAGTAACTGCAGATTTATATGAGGGAAAATTATTGCCTGACAATGCATTTGTGATCTGAAGGGATGCTGTGCTCAGTTCCTGAAGCAGTGCGAGATGGGATCACATTGCTTTGCTTTGCAATGGCTCAGTTGCATAAAAACCTTTCCCATTCAAGTACTTCTGAATCAGCCTGTACCTCTTTCACCAGCAAGAGTAATAAAAAGTTTCTTCTTTTTATTTTTATTTTTCTTTGTCGACATCTGCCCAAGACTGACTCTCACCTCTGTGACAGATGGAGTGGTGGTGGAAGCTGCATCCATTTCAGCATGCCCACAGCAGGTAATAGGGCAAGAAGACTCTTCCTAATTCATTTGTGATTATATTTTTAGATACATTCACTGCTCATAGTTGGGACTAGATTTTCCAGGGAGTGCTGGGTCCTCCTGGAAAAGGACTGGGTGCCTGCTCTCAGCCTGGCAATGCCCCCTCCACGTGCTGGGGCTGGAGCCCTGCAGCACCCTGCAGAACCCAGGGTGTGTCTGGCAAATTGTCTATCTCCAACTAGAAGGGGAATTGATGGGACCACACCAAAACGCTGTTAGATTTTGCACACAGCATCGCCTGCCCTCATCTGTGTGACTGCACAGCTTCTGAGCTTGTGTGAGTGACAGCAAAGATAAAGATTGAGGGTAGCCACCAACATCCTTCCTGGTCAGAAGCATTATCCACAAGGAGACAAAAATCTATTGAGGAGGTGACCCTGCAGATTTCTCTTCATTGTCAGGCAGTAATTTTCTCTCATATAAGCCTGAGGTTATTGGAATTTGTAGCCTAGCAATACAGCCAGCTTTACCTATCAGTTAACAGATTGAATGTGCACACAAAATGGGCTTGAACTGGAAGAAAGTTTTCAGTGTTGGAAGCGTGGAGGGAACAGGATGATGGGTCTGTTCTCCTGCAGTCTGCAGTGAACAAAAAGCTTGGGGCAAGGAGAAGAAATAGCTAATGCCAGCTCTACTGTCTCAGCCAGCAAGGCAGCCTGTTAGCTAAGCTCCTAAGCTTTTCTTCTGGCATTATATAAAAACATACTGCTGTGGCTGAGAATTATTAACATCCAGTTGTGTGGCCTCTGCATACCTGCAATGAAAGGGTATGAAATAAAAGTAGATAAATCACTTGTCTTTGTGATTTTTTTTCTTTAAAAACTGCAAGCAGGTGTTCGTGCCAACATATTCTAGTCCATGACCTTTAGTTTAAAGGATTTATTTTGCATTATTCCTTGCTTTACAGCTTTAAAGACATAGTAATGAGGTACTCTCTGTGCATCCTCCTACTCAGAGAAGCTATATTGAGAAGTACAGCTGCAGCCAGCGGGGTGTTAATCACCACTTACCGACAGGCAGGACTAGCACAGGCAATTGGAGAGTGTGCTAATTTTCAACAGGACATCTAGTCTTGCCATCCTGTCTCCCATTAATAGGGTAACGTTTGAAACACTCAAGCGTGAGCTGTTTTACCATGGAGAACAGATTTATGTACACAAACATTCTTTTGGGGTGAAATCAGCCAAGGCATTAAATTGATAAGCGTGGCTGCAAACAGTTCCGATGACGGGGATGCGAGAAGAGTGTGGTGGTTTTCCGTGAGTCGCGGAGTACCACCCGCAGCCCGGGACGGTGGGCTTGGTGAGCTGCGAGCTGGCTGATGGTCATCTGAGATTTCCCTGCACTCCATCAGGCGGAGGGATTTACTGTCTGCCTGCCTCTTGCTGCTGGCCTTGACAGGAGGGAGTTTCGGTGTCTAGTGTCGTTTCAGATAACTGTCATTAGGACAGAGGTTATTCAAGATAATAATTAAATCCTTGTCCCATCACAGAGGTATCTCCTACAAATTATGTCGTCTTCTGGATCTTCACAGTTTTCTCCTTGATAAATTTTAATTCTTATAAAAAAACTTGCTTCCATTAGGGATAACATTGCAAGCACAAAGGATCATATTAATTTTGGATCTCTATTACCTTTTCCAGTATTACTCAAAATTTAGATTGTCTTGAGTAGCCAGGGGACCAGCATGATGGATCCCAGTGACTAATCGCAGTAGGATAAGAGGTTATTACATCCCAAAGAATTATGAGTCTCATAAAATATTATTAAAAGTTAATGTGTTTGATTTTTCTCTTAAAATTATTCAAACAATTTTACTATCACTGGGTAGCTGACAATTTGCAAGAGGATAATCAGAAAATATTTCAAGGAAAATGTGAATGCATAGCTTTTAGATTGTTTCATTATGTGTTATTTTACATTTGTTATGACTTTTAAACTTAATTATCTCACAGGCTAGATAGTGATGCACTTGGTGATTTGCCAGATTCCGAAATATTAAAATATAATGACTCATGGTGGAATATATGCATCGAGATATTTTCAGTGTTATTGCTTGCCTTTTAAAATATTTAGATCCAGAGCATGAATTGACAGTAGCTCTCTCTTTGTTTTAATAGCTCTTTAAATAGGAAGAAAAAATCCCTGGTTTAAAAAGGATCAAGAAAATGGCTAAACCTCTTTGAGCCTCTCATGATGGTGCTTTGGCTTCTCTTGGCTTGCCCTCATCTTCAGCAACTAGATGATTAAATATATCAAACCACCTCCCATATCCAATTCTGTGAGCATTTGTTTCTCAAAAAACTCCCAGAAGTCTGAGGGAAATTTGAGAAGTGATTTTCCTTTTCTGATGATTTTATTATTTGCATGTGTACCAAGTGTTCTGTGTTTCAGAGACTGCTCCTAATCTTTTTATTATCAAGTCTTTTGATTTAAAAGTAAGAAGAGGAAGAAAAACAACCCTTCAACAGGAAACATTTAGCAAGCTTCTTTTCATTCCTACTTGAATGGCATGACACATCTATTCTTTGGACTTAGACATTGTGATGGTTTGGATGCATACAAGTGTCCAGGTAGGTCATACCATGGGCATCGGTTTTAGCAGCACACTCTGCACCAGCAGAAGTTGCTATTGAGTCTGGAGGTGTTGCATCCTCCCACAGAAAATTTTCTCCACTTGTTCCTGCTTTAATCCTTTTCCTTTTCTACAGAGCTAGTGAACATGCTGTGATTGAAGTAATTAATGTCAATCATTCAGTGGACACAGAGGATGGCATGCATAGCAAGACCTAAGGGGAATTAGGGTTGCACAGACCTTCAGCAGCTACAGATTTCTCTTTGCTGGCTGGATTTTGGTACTTGGGAATAGGCAGGTAAAAATAGATCCAGAGGACAGATAAAAGACTATGGTTACAGCAGCTGAAGGATATGACAGTTTAAAGCAATAGGTTTTTGCTTTGTGTAACAGCCCTGCCATATTTTGAGACACTTATGGAGAAGGTATTGCTTTGGCTTGCCTCTCAGCCTGCAGGTTCTTGGCTCCCTTATACTTACAGTTTATAGTTTGATGTGGAATTGAAACTGGAAAAAAAAAAAAAAAAAACAGAAGAAAGCTGACTCACCTTCTCTCACTAAACCCCAATGTACAAATTTGTCTGTGGTCCATTCCTGATGCAGCAGGCTGGCTCTCCTGGTGGCCAGCATAAAAAAACCTGTTGCACTGGCCTTGTGAGGAGGAGACGCTGCTCCAGATTGTGTTGGGTGTTTGCAGCATTTAAAGGCTGTGTGATCACTCCGGTATCAGCTTCACTGTGCTTCAAAACCTGCTCAGTACCAAGCCCAGTACTGTTGGCTGTGGGTCAGCCTCGCTCTTAGCGAGAGGATTCATAAGTTGTGGTAGCACGGCAGCTTATCACAGGGGAGGGCTGCGCTCTGCTGAGATAAATTACAGTGCCAGCAGGCAGGAACTGATGCCAGTGATTAAACCATCGCCTGCTCTCACCACTATTCAGAAAAAGAGAAAGGATTTTTGCATGTGGAAACTTGACAAGGAATTATAAAAGGAAATGAATTTAGAAGCCACTTCTTTTGCTTCTTCTTCTTTTTTTTTGGTTTCATTCAATTCCAGATCCACCTTTGAGGTATTTCTGAGGTGGTGTATGCTCCGCTGAGCAGCAGAGTGTTGTTTGGCAGGTGTCACCAGGTGGCACTGCTTTCAAAATATCATTGTGTGCTAGGAAAGGCAGAGATTGGCATCTCTTTCCTGCTGACATTTTAATACACCTTTCTGATGAGGCCATCGCTGTGTGAGAGGCCGCAGAGTTTGCTTTCGGCCGATATCTTTGATTGAAGTTGCTCCCTGGGAACAGGGCATTGGCGTTTGCCTGAGTGTCTTGGAAGAAGGGATCGCCTGCGTGTTATTTATGACAATCTCCGCTCCAGGACGAGTGTCTAAATGTAAATTACTCAATTTGCGTTTAGAGTATATCCACTCTGATTTCTCCTCCACTGAGAAACCAGTCTGCAGGGTGCTGACATCTGCTAGCATTCAGAAAGGAAGCAACACATGTTCCTAGAAGTTAAAAATGGAAGAGACATATTGCATTTTCTAACATTGTTTTTCCCTCTGCTACTGCCAGCGTTTATTCCCAGTGCTTAGATCTGGTTATGCTTAATACAAATCCAAGTGGCTTAAGTTAGCGCAGTTGCCATAATTTCTCAGAGCAAATACTGCTGCCACCATTCAGGTATCTTTTTTTTCTGTTTAAATTTGCAAAGGTTATAAATTATTGTCATGTCTTTCCTTACTGTTTAGCCATTTACTTTTCCCTAATTGATTTCTTTCGCTGCTTTGTTTGTGTGCTTTAAATTATAAAGCTTTAAATTGTACCATTTTAAGGGACCCCATTCCACAACCACTGACATTAAGAAAGGGGATTTTTCCCCTCGGCTCAGCACTGGTGGAACCACATCTGCGGTGCGACGTGGGTGTGTCCAGCTCCAAGCACCCCGGTGTCTGGCATGGGCATACTGTCCCATATATATGGGAACAAGTTTAGCAAAGGATCACTAAGATTATTAGGTTTTGGAGCACTGGGCATATAAGGAGAAGCTGAGGGAGCTGAGACTGTTTGGCCTTGGATCAGTGAAGACACAGGAGTGATTTTTCCAACACGTACAATATCCAAAGGGAGATGCAAAGAGAACAGAACTGGGGAGGATGCAAAGAGGACAGAGCCAGGCTCTGCTCAGTGGTGGTACCCAGGAACAGGACCAGAGGAAATGGGCACAAACTGAAACACAAGAGGTGCTTCCTGAACATTAGGAAACACTTTTTCACTGTGAGAGCAACTAAGCACAGGCACAGGCTGCCCAGGGAGGTTTTGGAGTCTCCATCTGCATAAACACTCACTCAAAACCAATTTGGACGTGGGTTTGAGAAAACTGCATTAGCTGAATTTCATTCTCTTGAAGATTCAAGAAGCAAGAATTAATGTAGCCCAGCTACAGAGATTTATTCTTAATCAAAACTTTACTGCCATACCCTCAAATTTTTAGGTATTTTTTCTTATCCCAAAATGTTGTCAGTAATTGAGACATTAATAGGCTTAAGTCAGCAAAGTCATACCATACAATGGGATATTTCTGGGTGTGAAGTGACAAATTTTCTATTTTTTGGCAAAATATAAGTGTAAAAAGCACTTCTGTGTATTGTATTATTCTATATATTATATTATTAAAAGCACTTCTAATATTATTCCATATTCATAGAATCATCATGGAATGGTTTGTGTTGCCAGGATTCCTCTACAGCTCATATAGTTTCAGCCTTGCTGCCATGAGCAGGAATACTATGTACTAGATCAGGTTGCTAAGGGTCCTATCCAGCATCAATATTTTTAAGGGCTAAAATGTTTCCACTTTTTTCAGAATATATTTTTCTACATGTATTGCATGTATTAGTAATTTTTTACTAAATTCTTTCAAGTATCTTTATATTGTTTTCATTAAATTAACTAGTATCTTCCAAAATTGCTGTCATTATCATAATTAGTTCACTTGCTGTCTTTTCTCTTAGAAGTATTTAATCATTGTACATTATACTGTGGATAACAGTGCATCCAATAACAGATCAAAATAGCACCCGTTATGAATTCCTCGTTGCAGTGTTTGCAGACTTGATATTAATTTCTACTTTTTTCCCTATTGTTTAATTACCAGTCTGTATAACCATGTCAACAGCTGAAAAATGTTAGCATTTTTTAAATGATTCTGTGGGACAATATTAGATTTTACTGCAGTTGGTATAATTTATTGTAGTCCTTTAATACCTGAACTGTGGTGACTGAAATCCCTGCAATTATCTACTGTGCAAGAAGCCAGTTGACTTCTACTGGGATCTTAGATGCCCATTTAAAAACCTGATTTCCATCCTGTTTATAAAACTCATGGTGTCTGAGCTTACAATTTACAGACAAAACTGCTATCACTCATCAAGCCCTAAGCCCAGTCAACCCCGTTACTGCATTTCTCAAGGGAATCCTCATTGTTATCTGCTCTTATTCGAAGCAGAAGGAACTGAGTAACTCCACACCTACCAAGCACATGCCAAACAGCACCGTAACGTCTTCTGCCAAGTGACAGCCATGAGCAGGTCTTGGCAAAAGCTCTGACACAAAACTTTTAAAAATTAATTGGGCCATCATTTATTTTCAATGATAAGGCAATAAAACAATGGCTCAGTGGACTGCTGTGAGGCCACACTTGCAAAGCTGGGGAACTCAGTCCAACAATAAACCACCAGAGAGACATCTTTTAAAAGTCAGGATTTTGCAAAAGGAATGATGCAGCTGAGTAATTTTTCAGTAGTATAATGTATGTCACCTGGGGAAAATGTCTTTCCAGCTGGCCATCGAAGACTGTGACTGGTTGTCATTGTGTTCACCAATTGCTGTAAGGAAAGAAGCATCTCCTAAGGGCAGGTGTCATTCCACGTGCTGTTGGTCACTGAGTTGTATTTGATCTGAGCTCACTGACATCAGGAATTGTGATGGTGGCTGTGGCAGGGGGCTGCCAGCAAAAGTGAATATAACTGTGTAGAGCTCAACTGGAACGCACCTTCAGAGACAAGCTCATTCCATGGCTTGAAGACAGCTTAGGAGGAGATAAATCATCTCAGAAAGTACCTGCCTTTCTCTGCTTACTGCAGATGAACTGCCTGACACTCAGGATTTCAGGATGATTGACAGCAGGTTGAGTAGGTCTTACCCTACCTGTGAGAAGGAGTAGGTGTTAAAAGGCTGTATCTTAAATTGGGGAAGCTTTGAACGTGTTTACACTAACCATTTTCATCCTATAATGTAGATTAGAAATAGAGGAGGCTGACATTTTAGAGGTAAGAGATAAAGAATATCTGTGTTTGAATGTATGGTACCTGTTTTCTATTCCCAGTGCCAGACTCCCCAGAGAAAGCTTTTTTTCTATATAATTAAATTAAATTAAAATGCCAAAAGGGTAAGGAAGACTGGACACAGCTGTTCTCCAACCATGGAGATCTATGCTACTACATAGTGCACTGGCAGAGTGCACCCACAGGATTCCAGAGCAAGGACATTTAAAGCAAGTAACACTTAGAAAGATCAGTTATTTCAGTGCTTCACAGCAGGTCATGGTAATGAAAAGACATGGTAATTCTGAGTTCAAAACTGAGAAAGGTGAGAGAAACTTTGACCTACAGAGCCTGTAGATCTCAGAAGAGATCTCACAAAAATCTGTATTTCAATTTACTTGTAGTTTAAGAAAGAAAGAGAATTTTAAGAGTTCAGTAGTATCCTACAGACTTCAATGACTGGAAGACCATTGTATCCAAAGAATCTCCAAAAATCTGACTGCCTGAAAAAAAAAAGATATCTCCATCATTGAAAAAGAAGAATTAAAATATCAGATATAATCTTGTTTATAATAATTGATACTGTATCACAGAGTCACATGATTTAATTTTAAATATATTTTATTCTTTTCAAGATTTAAAAAAAAAAATCTGAAAAAATAACCTGAAAATGTCCATCTTCTTGGAAGGACACTGGCTTGCCCTCTCCTGGTTTATCTTTGCACAGATACTGCTTGATGAGTCAGGGACACAGTGCCTCAGTGAGGTTACCCATCCTTTCACCTCTGCATTTCAGCCTGGGCTCTTGCAGGTATTTGGACAGAAGTAGGTCTCCTGTAACCTTTGTTTCTCTGATCCTGTGAGGGACAATGTTTCCTTCTTGCAGGTTTTTGAGGTCTGAAACAGTCAGGTTTCAAACTCAGATGAATGCAAAACATCTCCAGAACTGAAATATTACTGTGACAATTATTTGCTTACTCATATTTACATCATTTACTTGCACTTTGAGTGAATAAACCCCTGTCAGAGAAAATAACGCCGTAATTGCTTTAATTCCGAGCATGTACAATCCACCTATCATCCAGCTAATTTACTGTGCTAACAACTGTCTCGCTACATAATGAATTAGATAATACCTTTTTTAATGTCCACAAATAATTGATGCCCTGGTTCAGCAAGGCAGTTTAAGGCTGTCCTTGTTCAGCAAAGTGCACAGACACGCCTTTAACTTTGTACAAGGTGGTAATGGCGACAGGATGGCCAACTGGTCCCCATCTAATTGAGCTGTTACTTTTGTCTTCAAGTAACTTTGCCTGCGAAGTAGTGCCCATTATTGAGTATAAAGTGCTAGGCTGAATTTAAGAGAAAGTTTTCTCTGTAGCCTAGAAGTATGTTTTTAAAGGATATTAATGTTACTTGTTGGCTGACTGACAATGCCTATTTCATCCATATGTCTGCTGGATTAAAAAAAAGGAAAACTTTGTATTATTCGTGTGTGCATCAGACATTCCTTGTGTATTAGTTGGTTTGTTTTTTTTTTCCTTATCAACTATTTGGAGACAGTTTTTGCATTCAGGATATATTTCTTCATGATAAATAGGTGGACAAAATAATCTTTTTGTTAATTGTCTATTACCTGTGTCTTAGTTATTCTGAGCATCTACCACTAAGTGGTGGCTATGAAAACACATTACTGCCTTATTAATGTCATTCATTTCCTCATTAAGATTTGTACTGCCTGAAAGATGCCGTGAAGAATATGAGACAGCCATTTCCAAATAAAAAGTGAGATGGTGTCATGGTTTAACCCCAGCTATCAACCAGGCCCCCATGCAGCTGAAACAGTGGGCTCAGGGAGCAAATCAGGAAGGTAGAAGCAAGAGAGCCCATGGGCTGAGATAAACAGGGAAAGCAAAAGCCATGCACATGAGTAAAACAAAAGAAGGAATTAATTCACTGCTCACTGTGGGCAGGCAGGTGTTCAGCCACCTCCAGGAGCGCAGAGCCCCATCACGTGTAATGGGAAGACAAACACCATCACTCCAAATCCCTCTTCATCCCTACTTTACATACTGAACATGATGTCAGATGGTCTGGAATATCCCTTTGGTGCATTTGAGCCACCTATCCTGGCTGTGTCTCCTCTCACCTCAGCTTTCTCACCAGCGTGACAGTATGAAAACCAGGAAAGATCTGGTAAGATCTGCTCAGCAATACCAAAAACATCTTTATATTATCAACTCTGTGTTCAGCAAAAATCCAAAACACAGCCCCATAGCAGTCACCATGCAGAAAATTAACACTCTCCAGCTGAATCCAGCACATTCCATCCATGACTCTATACCATTTTTATCATACCCAGGTACCACACTATTCAAGATATCTTCATTACTCACCACCCCCCACTTCCCATCCTTTGATATAATAAGCAGATATTGTTCCCCTAGTCCATGGACTGCCCCTGAAAAATGTTCATAAAATATCCACAAAATGTCTGTTGAATTATCCGTTGAATTGAATTTCTGTTGGAAGTGGAAAGTTTAGTAGTAATGGTTTTCAAAACAACAAACATTTCATTGTTTGGGCCATGCACCCTTGAAATAGGTACACACAGCAAGACACTAAGGTAGATAAAGTACTAAATCTTCAGGATGCTGATATTTTAAAGTATTGTTCAAGTTCAGAATTCCAGATGAAACAGAAAAGGGATGGTCTGATTTACAAAGTTGTTGGTATTAATGAAGCCATCTGAGGCCCCAAGACATATGGAGTAAGTACCAAGTCTGGAAATCTCATACTGAAAACCTTGTTCAATTCTGTCACTGGAAGCCATAGCTGTGATTTGTAAGATGTCTGAAAAGCCTCTGTGCATGCGCATTACTCTTGCCTGCTTTGGGGAATCAGAGAAGCCCATTGGTCCCTCTTGGAGAGCACAAGTGGGAAACACCTTCCCTCAGGATCCTTGTGGCACGCACAGTCCCTGCAGATGTGTGTGCCACACCAAATAGCAGTCGAGCCTACTTTTGTCAAAAGCTGGTCGTGGTATGTAGGAACTGAGTGATGTGTCTTTATTTCCTTCAGTAGACTAAGAGACTCAAGCTTGCCTCTCCCATTGCTCATGAGATCATTGCAGCTGTTTCATGTCTCTTTAAGGAAGGAATTTGTCCCCAGTCTTTGCTTATGTTTCCTTTTGACCCAAAAGATATCAAGATTTGGTGTGCAAAAATGCAAGGATATGACTATAATAGGAGTTGTAGAAAATACTAATCAAAAAGAGATTTAGTACACCATAGTGCAAGGATGATTGTGATAGTAAAAGCAATGAGGAGACGCAATATTCTGTGCCTGAGCAGAGTCTGTGCAATCTGCTGTAAATAAAACACTGAACTATGGGCTTTCACATGATGATAAAAAGAAATATTGAACAGGCATCTCACTGAGCACTGCCTGTGCAGTGCGCTGAACAAAGCAAGGGTTCTATGGAAAAATAATAATTTTTATTGCAAATAAGTAGGGTGTTATAGTGGCAAAATAAAAGCTGCACAAATAATATTCTTTCTGGCATTTTCCAACTCCCTGGAAAATATTTCACCTTCTAATGGAGGCTTTTATAGATTACTTTTCTCATTGAATTGATATGCTTTTGTAATTAAATATGTCCTTGAATTTTACGTGTGATATTCAACATTCAAGGAATTTAATATTTTAGTTGTTTCATTTACTTTCATTCATGTAGTTCTAGCAGACTGATGCAAGGAATTGTGTATTATGTGGAAAGACTTGCAGAGGTTCAGTAAGCTGGTACAGACACAGAAGTGCCCAGGGCAGCAAAACCAAGCAGATCGTCCTGGTGTGTTTGCACACTCAAAAATCCAGAGTAACTCCTGCAGGGCTGTAGCAGGTTAGGTACAAAGGCCACAATTTTTTTTTTTTTTTTTTTTGCTTTGACCATACAGTTGAACTGGCTTGGATATCCCAGTATGTGCTCAAAAGCAGGGTTGAACGATGATGCAGATTGCTCCTCTGACATAAAACCACTGTGCCAATTCAAACTGTTAAGGAGTCATGGGCAAATTGGTTTTGTTCCATACCAGGCTGTTTTGTTTTGTGTCTGCCTGTGTCCATCAGATATCACACATATGTGAACACATAAAACCAGGGGAGACTGGTATGTACTTCAGCTATTTCATGCTGCCCGGGTCTGCCGTAGGTCATATTTGCAATGTCAGGCCACATAGCCACACACAGACCTGGAATGGAGCAGTAGTGGAGTAGTCAGGAGGGGCTGAGCCATTTCTCAGCCTGCCTGAAGATCTCATTCTGTGCCGCGGCCGCGATGGGATGCTCCTGTCCTCTGTGCTGAGCCTCAGTGGTCGGTTCCTGCATTCAGTCTGTTTCCATGGTTCATTTTTCTTTCAGAGCTGACGTGCTGTTTGATGTTGCCTCCTACCAACCCTTGGTAATAATACATTTTCTGATAGTCTCTTCTTAAATGAATGGAAAGTGTTCATTTTTAAAAGTGGTAAAGAACTGCCATTTGTAACACCCACATCCATTTTTAAGAAAACAGAAAACAGATTTCTTATTGAAGGTGAGAGAACATTTTCTATGGCAAGCATGACATCAAGATTCTTCCTTATGCATATGACTAAAACAGTGCAGAATTTATTTTTTTTCCCTTTTGACTTAACTCATCAACATGAGATACTTCTCTCATCAGTGTCAGGGAAAAAAAAGTATGATTATGTGGGTGGCTTGAAGTAGCACAGGGATGGCTAAGCTGAGTCAGACCAAGGGTCTATCTAACTTAACACCTTGCCTCTAAAAATGGAGAGTCCAAGGAGGGCAAGAACAAGGCAAGCATGTAATGATGATAGCCCTGAATATACTCCCCTGGTTGAAAAATGCAAAGCTTGAGAATTTCTTGCTTATTGGAGATTTTTCTGTATTTAATAGCTGTTGGTGGGTTTATCTGCCATGTCAAGTAGCTCCTTCAACACCTTTTTAATGTGATATTTTTAATTCAGCTGTTTTTATAGACGATGATTGTCTTAAAGCCTTTTCAGGAAGCAAAGCTAAGTCCAGGCTAGGTTAAAATAACAAAGCCCAATTGCAATACTATCATATTATAACTGCCTTAGGATATGTGGCATTGAAAGTTACACCAATGCCACATGCCATATGCTGAATGTTAGGGTTATGCCAATATCTAACTCTAAATAACAGGGGTAGACCTGCAGAAGAGAGAAGACTGCTTACCAAGATTTTCAAAATAATTTTTGGCTCTCAGATCTGTTAAGAAAGCCTGAACTAACAGTAATATACCTAATGCACAGGTATCTAAACTGAGCCCTCAGAGAGTTTGTGTGCCTGGGATGCAAAAATGAGGTGGTTCCAGCTTCAGTGAGCTAAAATTTTAAAAATCTAAGTTAAAAAAAGTTAGCTTGTAGAGGAAGGGCACAAATATGGGCAGCATCGTGAAAATGGCCTGTGGGGAAGCCACATACCTAAACCAACACACCTCCAGGTAAGAGCTGTCCCTCGTGGTCCAGCCTTCAGCCTGCCCTCCTGAGCCAGCTGCACAGCCCCTGTGCCCACCCCGACAAGCGGCACCACAGCTCTGTGGCTGACAAGGGCTTTGAGTGACACTACCCCACTCCCACTCATATTTTCCCTCTGGCCAGTTCCCTGTATAAAGAAACTTGGTGCAGGAGCAAATGGGCTTAAATGTAAACTTAGCTAGGAGAGAGCTGAATTTCTTCTGTATCAGCTCAACAATCTGTGGTACATGGAAATGGTCAGTTTCCTCTGCTGCTCTGCCAGGTATAAAGCAATGCTACTGCTGCATGAGGACACAAATAATGAGGGAAAACGAAGAGCAGAAATAGAGGAAAAAAGAAACAAAGTGGTGCCAAAGAATGACAAAGAAGCTAGAAAGTGTGGGTTTTCGATGATAAAACCCAGCCTGTACTAATTACTGTTCCTTGTAGTAAAAGCAGTGTAACTAGAAACAACATTTAAAAATGTCTGAAATAAGTTATTTTTAGAGTCGTGGTTTGTATGAGAATAGTTAATGCTGCTGTATTTATTAAGGCTGTGGAGCAAATTAAAGTGTCACGAGTAAAGGTCTGTGCATGCAAACTTCCTTTTCATGCGGGCAGGGCTGTTCTTTAGCCTGAACATACAGTGGCTTTTATCCTCAGAGGGGGAGCAGGGATGCAGGTGCTAAACAGTGCTTGGTGAGACTACAGGGATGTATGATTTTGTCATATATTAAAAATTATACAATTATAAACAAAAATTTTGCTTCAGATAAAGCCTATTGAAAAGGAACATCTTCAAAGTAAGACAAAACAAAACAAACAAAAACAGATTCGTTTGCAACCTTTTCTCTTTTTTAGCAAATTTTTCTAGGGAGGTAGCATATCTTCACTTGCTCAACTCTGATGAGATTTCTTTTTTAAATTCACAGGTGTTAATTAATGTTAAGTTATGTAATGTTCAATATATGTATCACAGATTGATCCAGATTATGTAACCTCTGTTAGAAAAAAGACAGAAACATTGAAGTCACTAAAACTGTAGAAAAATATTCATGGGGATATAATATTTAACCTGAATTGTGCTTTCCTGTTTGCATCACTTCTATACTTGTATTGACAGTAATGCTCCATATGAAACATAAAGCAATTTACAGAGTCTTTAAAGAAATCCTAATGAATGTTTAATGTTAAAATCTTTGTGTTACTTAAGATACACATAGCAACTTTGCTCCTTGTTAATGTCGAAATAGCTTTCATAACCCTGTCATCATCCCACTCCTTTTAGAGCAAGTAAAGTTTGTGACCTGAACACTGGCTCTTCTAAGGGAAGGGAAGGGAAGGGAAGGGAAGGGAAGGGAAGGGAAGGGAAGGGAAGGGAAGAAATCCAAAGATAAACATGTTTACCATTACCTATTTCTAGACCTTAAATTCAATTTTGGATAGGCTTTGTCTGCTTCCTGACTTAACATTCAGCATCTGCACAGATATTCATTATTTCCATGAGAAATACTTTTGGAAATGAAGTCCCAGACATGATTCCCCTGGCCTTTAGTTCAGAAAGATGCTAGATCATGTTGAGTGTCAATGTCAAATATCTCTGTGGGGAAAGACTAGAAAGCCTGACCTATTTGCATACGTGAGCGGGTCTGGCAACAGTCTGCTGCACTAATGTATGAGGAGAAGTTTATTTGACAATAATAAAGTTGCAAAGATGATAGCCGACAGTTAAAAAAAAAAATTTAAAAAATCAGAAGTCCTCGTTTTTACAGACAAAAAGCAAAAAGAAAGAAGGAGAAGGGAGTATCAGTTCAGAGAATGTGTCTGGATTTTAATAAAGGCCAAATGGCTTTGTGGCCCTTGAAAACATGTATGTCTAAATGAGTTGAGACAGTAAGGCTAATCAAATGTCATGCTTCAAGTAGTCAGTTCATGGTCTGAAGGGACTGGGAAGTGCTTTTTGCCACTGTACAGATGTGCTTCATTGATTAGGATTTGTCCATTTCAGAGGAAAGTTACAGAGCCACAGGCATCCATGATGACTTGCTTGGGCCAGTATTCTGATGGAGACCCATTGGGTTCCTGGATGTTTTATTTTATGTTAATGCACTAGTTTTGCAGCAGCTTGAACTCTATCATGGACACGAGTTAAACATGACTGTATCATACAGCGCTATCACTGGGTAATCATGGAAACTTTGCTTGAAGTTTGTGCCGCAGATCAAGGTGCCGAGATTCATTTGATTGATTTCACAGATTGGTGGGTTTGGGCTCTATCTGCAGGACTGAATTCATATAATCTCTATCTAGTTTCCCTGAAAGGTAAAGAATCCTTCGTGGAAGTTGTTAAGAAGCCTAGACTTCTTCATTACATCTTACTAGCATCTTTCCCAGAGCATAACATTCACAACTGATGCTACAGTGCAGTCCATGGCTTGGTATGTGTGACTAAGCCTGATTAATTAAGATTTGAGTTTGGAAGGAGATGGTCCCGTTTCTTCTAGGTATTCCAAGGTCAAAGGTACGGTAAATAATAAAAACATCACAGAGCTACAGTTGAGTTAAGAAGATGAGGACTTGTAACAGTGTCTGTGAGACACTCAGAATATTAAAGCAGATAACAAGGTATGACAAACAAGATTTGTTTTTCATGTCTGCAGGGAGTTGAGAGGACAGTGCAAATAACTTTAATACCATTTGTACTTGAACTGTGGTGCCTACGGGATGCGTTGTTACAGGGCTGAAATCACTCATGGTTGCTCACTTTGGGCTTTGCCTACAAATTACAATATATAACACAGAGCCAGGCTGCATCCTGGAGGCTGGAGCTGGCTCCGTGTCTGCATCTGTGTCTAAAAGGTCTCATTTTGGCTGGGTATTGCAAGCAGTGAACTAGAAAAAGATTGATCAAAGTTCTTTGCATGCCAAGTATATAGTAGGAATTGTGCCTAAAAAGTGATTCCCTTTCAAACTGCAGTTTTTGTTGTATGAAATTCTATCCCAATGTCGCTTCTAGTTGGTAAAAAGCTTTTTTTTTTTAATTTTTTTTTTTTTAAACCTAAAATACCAAGTATCTGTAGACAAAAGCTTTACGACGTCAATTTTTGGAAAGCAAGTTAAGCTTTTGCGAAGATTTGCGGAAGATTGGAGCGCCCCCTTGTGGAGATTTTCTGTATCTATGTGCGTATAAATCTTTATGTACAAGGATTAGATCAATGGAGAAGGAAAATGGCAATTTTGCTTATATTTGAGTTATGTTATAAATAAAAAAAACATTTATGGGTTTCCTTAGAGTTATATATTCATACCAAATATTCCTAGTTTTGCTCAGATGCTATAAAGTGTTTTACTAAAACACAAAGTTCAGTGTAAAATGCAAAGTCAGTCATGTAGTATTCAGTTGAAATACCCTGTCATCTTCTTGTTTATTAGCTTACAAGTAAAATAATACCGTTGCGTTACAAAAAGAGGAATTTTAGGAGGAAAAACATTAGCATTTTTGTTTCACAGCTGGGTAATTTCCCTAGGCTTTGTGAACTATTTCAATGTACGAATAGGGAACACTTCTCTTATAATGTGTTTGTTAGTAGAATCACCTGAAATTCTTTTATATCTGTGTTGTCACATTGTTTACCTTATGGGAGGCTTTAAAAACTTAGCATGTAGGACAAGAAAAAGATTGTGATACCTGGATTTTGTGATGATCGTTTATAATTTATGGTCATTTTGCTTGATGTCAGAACTAATAAAGATTTGAGGCAAAGCTTAGAGAGAATAAATTAGTGTACTTTCAAAGGGATTCCAATTACTGAGCCCTTTTGATTGTTAATTACTTTATTAATTGAGCAGAATTACTGTACTGATTCAAAATTCATTGCAGTGAAAAATCACACAGAACTTTTATCTGAGCATCCCAGACATGGAAAAGAGTGCCTGCAACCGAGTTCCTAGTTGGAAATGAGAGAAAGCTCAGCTGGGGAGGGAACCTTATTACACTTGTGGTACAAACTGGTTTCCAATGAAGCCAGTTACAAAGGAACATTGGTGATGCTGGTGCTTGCAAGTTTTACTGGGCCAGAGAATAAAGTGGGGTAGCAACAGCTCCTTTCAAAACCAGGAAGAGGATGAAAAGAAACATTGTAGTTGAATTTAAAGTAACTAATTTTGCTTTGTTTTGGACAGAACATGGACAGAACAAAATCTGTCGGAAGAAATGTAAATGTCAGAAGATTTAAGGATCTGACTACATTTGATTTTTTTTTTTCTTTGAAACTGAATTTTACCAACCAAATGTATTTCTGCAGGCAGCCAGGACCCTTGTGATAACAGATCTGTCATAATTCTGCATTGAAGTATGCAGGGATGGTTTTTCCCCTTAGAACGATCATGAAAGGCCTTGTGGTGTTTAAGTTGCTGAATAGACAGGAGTTCTGTGTCCCCACCTTTTGGCATTGGAGCTGCAGAAGTGCTCGGTCTCCCAGGCACTAGCCTGTCCCATGAAGGGGGCACAGGGACTTCTCTAACCTTTTTGGCAGCTGCTGAGAGACTGCTACCCGATCGTGAGGAGTTTTCGGTGGTTTGTTCTGTGTGCATAAGGGATATTTTATGAATCCTGTTACGCTAAGCTGTTTCACATGACTATAGGTATCAGCCTTCTTCAGGAGGGTCTCTTCCCAAACAGGTTTCTGTAACCATTAAAGGCTATATTAGCAAAAGAAGCTCAAACTGCAGGTCCCTTGTGCAGCACAGTCTTCAGCTTCATTCTTCTCATGTCCCCTGTCTGTCATCAGTTTTCTTTTCCCTGGCCAGCTCTTGTTTTCTGCTGCCACTTCCTGCTGCCTGCTGTGGGCCATCCCCTTAGCTCGTTTCCCCTTACTTGTAACATCCACCTGAGAAAGGCAAGGTCAGAACTCTGGGCCCAGGCTGGGGCTAGGGGCAGCTCATGGAGGAGATGGGTGGGACAGCAGTGCAAATACACCCTTATTTCCCATTCCCTTCCGTGCAGAGGCAAAGCAAAGGCAGAGAAAAAAGAAACAACAGATTTGAGTAAAGAGCTTACATGTACCTCAGAGTGACACAGTTCTTTTGAGACACGGCAATCACCTGTGCACAATAGTGACAAGATAGAATGGGAGTGATGTGAGCAATGGTTCCCTCCGTTGCCAGTCCTGGCCACAAAAGATTTCTTATTCTCCCAAGCACAAACGCCTTGCATATCTTTAAAGAATCTTGTAAGACAGAGCACAGCTATTGTTTTTGAATAGTATTTCCTCCTGTGTGTCCTCACACCCTGTTTCTTAAGAGGTACAAGGGTTGTTTTATGTGTGTGCTTGACAGAACAATGCAATTCTCATTGTTTAAATTATTATTGCATTTTGTATTTGTATTTCTTTCAGCAAGGTTCTTGCCACTTCACTCCTTTCAGCAATTTAAGGAATACTTAGAACAACTGAGCTTAATAAGACTTAGGCAAAGAACAAAAATCACTGGAGGGAACTTCTTTGGATTTGTGTCTCATCAAGAAATGGCTTACAGTTTGTATCCAGCTTGTTTATTTTTCCATCAAATCACCTCATCTATACATTTCTATTCCAGACCACTTCACTCTGAAACAAATTGTCATTTCCCTCTATGTTCTCGCATGCACCAAAGCTGGGGCCACCAGCCTCTGGGCTGTGACATGTAAATATCCAGTATCCATCTCTGATAGCAGATAGAAGGGAAATTTACCTTCAATAAAATATTTTGTAGACCAGCATCAGCAAAATTATTATACAAAGCAGAAAGCGTGACACTGAGCACAAGAATTTTCTGGCGAACAAGAAGCTGGTAACAAAACAGGATGTGCTGAAAGAGGGACTTAAAGAAAAGTTATCCAATAATTTCCACAGGGGTAGCCTTAACTCTGACCCTATTTCATGTTTCCATTAATGATGCTGGCTCTAAAAGCTCAAGTACATTAATGGAATTTGCTTAATGACTTGAGGATTTCATAAAAATAGGGAAAGTGAAGTTTGGTAGTGCAAAGTGCATGGTCATGCATCTGAAGCTGGCAGAAACAGCTGTCCTCTATCAACTGAGTGCTTACCAGCCAAAATGGGAAGTCTTCATAGTCACAGAATCACAGAATGATTTGGACCTCAAAGACCATCAAGTTCCAGCACCCCTGCCATGGGCAGGGACCATCTGAGCCAGTGACACAGTGAGTATGAGCTTCCAGAGTAATGCGGCCCCATAAAAAGCCAAACTGCAGTGTGAGGGTTTATCAGAGAATACACTGGCCTTGGAGGTAAGAAATTATTTTTGTGCAAGGCACCTCTAAAGCCCCATGTGAAATTTGCTCCATTCTTGCTATGTATAGTGAAATTTGAAGTCATACAAGTTCAAATGCCAGGAAAGGACTGCTATGATGATCAAAACCCAGAACAAATCTCAGGAGCTCCTTGCTTTTGTAAGCCCCCTATCAAAAGCTAGTATGAAAAGCTGAGATGTTGGAAAACTCAGTGAAGGGATCTAAGCATGACCCCATGGTTTTGGGGACTGCAGTTTGGTCACTTAAGACTTTTATTATCAGAGGAGACAGTAAAAAGTCATTCACCTTTGTAAACTGAAAGTTGAGAGCTCTCTGATCTTCTGCTTAAATGCTATTTCTTCTTCTCTGAAGTTACATTTATAAATCTCCTTGATGTATTTGCAGTGTTAACTCAAGATCTAAGTAGACCAAGACAAGGTTTTTTCTGAGAATAAGACTTGTGTTCCTAATTGTAAGAAGCAACCTTCACAAGATGTTTTCAGTAGGAGCAGCAGCATTGTAAGGATATTACAAAAGGGGCTAGGATGCTTTAGGAAAGGGATAATTGAGTACTGTTATCTGTGCTGGCAGAGTAGGTAGGGCACTGTGATGTCTCTGAGAGCTTTTTTCCCCTAAATAAATCAACAAATTTATTCATATCTGCTCACACTAATCTCTATTTTTTTTTCACTGCCAATGAGGCTGAGCTTACCTACATGTTTAAATATAGAGTAAAATGCCCAATTTTATGCTCCATGTTTGAAAACTTATGCCTAAATCCTGAAGGCAATACATGGGAAAAACCTGTGTTAGCTCAGAGCTAGCACATATTCATATGCTATTCATGTGCATTTTCTAAAAAACTGGGATTAAAACCATGGGTAGCTACATCATTTCATTAGCCTAGGAGCTGCAAAACCCAGACTTGATACCTGTGAACAGAAGTAATTTCTTTAGGGACATGTAGCAGATGCACTGTCTTCTCCAATTTCTAGAGACCCTAAATTAAATAACGTGTCATTAAAATAAAAACTCATGAAGTTGCTCAATAATTCAGGGTGTGCTGATTTGGAGTGTTATAGCCTTAGTTAAAATAATATTTTTTAAAGCACACAATCTCTTAAAAGAGACTAAAAATTCTCTGTACTGTTCCTAGAGTGGCCAGGAAAGAACAAGAGAAAACGGGGAGAATTTAGTTGGCAAGTTGGTTCTTCTTTGATATGTTGTCTGATAGGACTGTGCATTTGGTGACAGCAGACTTTTTCACTCCCAGAGCCCCAGGGGTGGGAGGTGACTTCAGGAGAAGTCCAACCCCCTGCTCAGAGCAGGGCCACCACTGAGCATAGATGGGGTTGCTCAGACTCTGTCCAGTTGGGTCTTCAAAATCTCCAAGGGTGGAGGATGCAGAGCTGCTACTGACAAAGCTTTCCAACACTTAATTATTCTTACAATGAAAATTGTTTTCCTTTTATTCTCACCTTTTTCAGTTTATGACTATTGCCCCTCATTAGCTATCCCACCATGCACAAGAGTGAAAAGCCTTGCTTTATTTTCTCACTGGCCTCTCCTTTGGTGCTGAAAGGCTGCTGTTTGATCTCCACCTAATGTCTTAGATCCATCTTTGAAACATTTTACGTCATTAAAATCTGTAGCCTGACAAATTTATATTCTCATATGTAACAAAAAAAAAAAAAAAAAAAATTCTCAGCACTCCCACTATAGTTTTGCAGCAGTAGGTCCCAAGATACATTTTTCACTCATAATTTTGAAGAGCATGTGGCAATATGATATGTCAAGAATGTGATCATTATTGTCATGATTACTTTTAAAAGGTATAAAACCACATGTCCTAACTCCAAAAGCAGACAACATTTTAAAATAAAATTGTCATTTTGCATAGTGCAAAGCCAGTTGCCTTCGTTCTGAAGTATTTAAGAAAAAAAAAAATTGAGTCTCCACAAATGCGGTTTTTACCATTGTTTTCAGTACAGATGTAGTGCTGGATTTTGAAACTCACATTTTTTTCTGTATTATATGAATCTATGAACCAGTGCTATATTAAAATAGCTTACTAGTATCTGGTTCTTCTCATATCTTTACATAGCTCTATGCCATTATTTAATTTGTTCTAGCTTCACAGCAAGGAAAATTGGACTCTTTAGGTGGAAAAATTCCTAATATTGTATGTGTAGCATTTGTGTCACTAAAGGTTCACTCCCTTTCTTCTACCCTTCTGGAATACCGTAAATCACTACTGTTAAAAGTTGTTTGGTGTCACGGAGTGAGTGATCTCTAAAGACACTCCTTGTCATCTGTCATTCTTTAATCATGTGTAGGACACTAAGAAGCTGATCAACAACCATGCAAGAAAAACCCCAAAAAACAGAAAACAGTGCTATAAAGCTTTCCTGAGGTTTTTCTGATGGCATGGATACAGAATTTAATCTGATATTTCAGAGGATATTTTTAAAGAAAAAAGGGCTTGCAATATCTTAACAGAAAAATTGGGAGTTTTGTGATGAAAGCAGTGAATTACTGTAAAAGAAACTGAAGTTTGTGACAGGGAGTATTCCTCCTAACATGCAAGGAAATATAAGGTTTAGCATTTCTTAAGTGCTTCCCAGTGCCCAATCACCACATTTCTCTTGCCTCTAACAGTCTGTGTCATCACAAATAACTTTCCAAGCAACTGCCTTTTCTTGCGAGAACCAGAAATAAAATTCCTGCTGTCTGACTCCCAGGCCTCCCTCTGTCACGCTGATATACTGACACATCAGCAGGGACAAAAAAATTATAATGGACTGTTTTTCTAACTGCTGGATTGCATATTTGTATGGAAAAAATACAGAACTTGCTTTAAAACTTGGTTTTACTTTGGGGAATGCTCCAACTCTATAAGCATATTTAGAAAGAGACATTATACCATGACTGATAGATGTATTATAGGTACAAAGAGTTGTGAAATGGAGGTTGTCTATGGTTATTTCTCCCTGATTACAAAATGTTTTGTTAGTGGTTAGTTTTTGATGCTGGCCTGAACTTTGCATTCTTTGAATACGCCCCTTCAGGCAAGGACTCTTTGGCTCCAAGTGCAGGGTTCACTTTTCAGATCAGGACGCGTGTACAACACAGACACCTCCAGGTCAGCAATAAAGCTCCTTCTATGGCCAAGGTACACGGTGTGATGACAAAGGCAGCCTCTAAAGGGATGCTGCTCGTGCCAGAGGTGGCCAGACACACACCATGCCTGTGCTGAGATTAGGTGGAGATCAAACCTTGCTGGTTTCAGAGCCGTCCTCGATGTGTTGCTCATATGCAGAGCCCTGCAATTAGATGTCCTACCCTGAAAGCAGTATCCAGTCCCTTCTCCAAGCAGGCATGCTGTATGGATTTATCTGCTCTTTATGCCACTGGGGTAATGAAAAGGGTAAGTTTAACCAATAGAGAGACTTGTGGCCAACTCAGAAATAGGAAACAATGGCCATTTTTTTTATTCCAGTTAGATTCAGAGCTATGTGACAAAATCCCAAAGTAATTATGAGACACCTCTAAAATTCTGTAGTTTTATACTTCAAAATTTTCAAATTTTTCTTTTATTTAATTCTGCTAGTACTCCTTTAATGTGGAGTAAGTGTCTGTAGAATATCACTATTTTAAGTAAAGTGCTCATCAGATAAAAGCTGCAGAAGTGGTGAGTGCTCAGATCCTCTGAGAAAACAGCCAGTTAAGTTATTTTGCTACATGCTGAGCAGGTGATGCATGTGGTAAGAGTAGATAAACCTTCACTTTTTAATGGTGCTGGCTGTTCTTTCAGTAATGGTCTTGTAAAGAAATGCATGAAAACCTGAGAGGACAGATAATAGTATTAAGGTCACAAACTTACATAAAGGATTTCTTAGAAAACCATTCCATCACAGCGTCTAGCATCCTGTGACAGACACTAAGCTTAAGAAACCTATGTGTTCCTGGTACATCATGTTTGCACAAGTTTGTGGGACAGCTAGGGTTGATCTGTCTGGCTTGGTGGATAAGCTGTATGATGTTTCCTGCAGCCAGATGGACATGCATATATTTTGTGCACTGTTTCATGGATTTTCGTTACAGTGCCATTGTTCTAGATAAGTATACAGTCTGTTCTTATTATTTTGGGCAGTTTATCTGTAAATTAAATACATCGTGGATGCAGAGACAGTCTGCACAGAAATCCTTCCAGCCTCAAGTTGATACATCTACATTTTCACTAGGGTGACTTTGACCAGTTCAGATCAGCTTGACAGTGTTTCTTTGCTTTCTACTTTCCCCCATCATTCCTGTTGCATATTCTTATTCCCTGATTGTACATGTACTGCATTATACTTGTCTTGTTTCATTTGTTTACCCTCTTCCTTTCACCATTACCCATACTTTGCCCAAAGAGGTTACTGATTGTGGGCTAACTCTGTTATTGCCAGTGAGAATCTGGGCTTCAGGATAAAACTGAGAATTATAAGACTTTTGTCCACATAATGCTCATCATTTTAAGCCTTCATCTTGCCACAATCTCCATTGGTATCAGAAGTGTGCTGACAGGATGGTTTTTGGTGGTTAATTTAGTCCTTTCCTCAGGAGCCCACTCACTTCCACAATTAAAGCTACTAACTTCTTATCTCCACTTGGGACATAAACTTGACCAGGGCTTTTATCTTTCTTTCTACCGGGAAGAATGAGAATATGTATAGTTTTATGATGCACCAGGATTTTTTCAGTCACTTGGGTTTTTCTTTTTTCTGTCTGCTAGTGTTTTCCAAAATATTCTCTGGTGACTCTTTTTCTCCACCTCAAATACTCTTCTGTCTCTGCATCCACTGCCATGAGCACACTGTTCCCCTTTTAGGAAGATACCATTCATCCTCCCTCCCCAGGAGGCCTATTGGATGTTTCTGTTCTCAGTGTGTGGTGATCCTTCACATATTTAGTAAATCTCCCTCAGCTGGGACATCTGTTCCACGGTGATAGAAGAGGCAAAATGCCCTGCTTTGGGATCACCTCAGCTTATAGCAGACTATGCTCCTCTGAAATTAATTTCTAAACCAGAGCAATACTATTGAAGGATTAATGTAAGATTAGAGTATTTATATTAAAATACCTTATAATGTGCAAGAAATACATGTTCTTAGGTTATAACTAGGAGCTTTTTTATCTGTTCTTTTAATTAAAGGTTTTCTTTGCCTAATGCTAATGAAGAGATTGGGTTTCATACAAATAGGACTAGAGCCTTAGGAATTACCAAGTACTTCATAATTCTAGTGTAAACAGTGGTGTGAATCCCAAGCTACACACTGGTGCTTGTTTGAGCCCTTGAATGGATCATTAGGCCCTTGCTATGACCATCACTTGTCCAAAAACTCAACTATCCCATAGTGACAACTTTAATAATCCATTAGTTTCAGTACATAATGTTCAAAAGGAGATTGCTTAATCTGGGGAAGCTGCATAAAGTTTCCTTTCGGGAGGAGCTAACACTAGTGGGCTGGTATTTGAAATGAAATCTAGACTGTTCTTACATGTCTGTGTGTTTGTAGAGACAGTCACAAAATACATTGGCAAACACAATTATGCATTTGCTATCATTTTTCTGTCATTGACAAATGCAGGACATGGCCAAATTTCAGTGTAAATTTTAATGCACACACATGCACATGCTGATAATAGATATTGATTACATAAATATATTATACAGATATAAATTGTATGGGTTTTAATTAATTTGGAATGTTTTCTGTAAAATACCTTCTCCCTGACATACCAGCATATCCTTTTTGGCTAACCTTTAAGCACTGAGGATGTGTGTGACAGTAGTTTCAGTAATCGATGATGTAAGTCTATTGAAATGAAGCCAAGAAGTCTGTGATGAGTTTACTTTGACAAACAGGGAAACAGAAGTCATTAGTTAATTCTTTGCTCAGTATTTCCCACAGTGGGTAGCCATGGAGCTCAATGTAGTTGAGAGTGGGAGTGCAAGTGAAAGCATGGGTGATGCAAGAGGGTCGTTTACAACAATGAGAACAAGTACACATCTGTATTCAGAGTGGCTCAAGCATATTCTGTATTTAGCTAACTTTATGCTATTTTACTGAACAGTGAAGAAAGGCCATATTCTGTTTCATAGTTTTATGACCTGCTTCTTGTCTTTATTATGAGCCGACTCCTTGGCTATTCCCAGTGTGGTTGAATGCTTGTATATAAAGCACAGAGAGCTCTAAAGTGCTTCCATAATTATTCTATAGATGTCAACTTTCGGAAACAATTTGAAAACTATTTTCTAAGACAGTTTTATAATTTTAATAATTTTCCAACTGAAACAAATGTGCATGGCCTTCATGTGTTTACTTGTATCATTATTCATTAGAGACATTTTTTTCCATGAAAGAAAATTTTGTGTACAACTTGAGTACAGTGTCCCCCTAGTCCGGGGCTAGCATGTAACAGTGTCATCTGGATAGCGTCCAGGGTTAGGGGGAAGAAATCTTAAGGTCTTCCAACCTCAGATTGATTAAAAGGATGATAGAGGGTCACAGCCAGAAACTTAATCAGAAGGTTGTGAACTGTGAATGCGGCGTAAGTTATCAGTCCCTCAGAAACTAAATGTGTGTCAAGTTGCTGTTGAAGGTTGTCTGCCAGATGAAGAAGCCATTCAGTGGATAACACAAGAAGGCAACTCTCTGGAAGCTGCAGAAGGCAGCAGCAGATTTATCTGAGCACTGAAAACAGCTGCAGAAGTCAGGTAGTCACAAGGAAGAGCAGTGGCAGGCTGGCAAAGGTTTCTGGCCCGGTATGCAGAAGGGAAGCTGCGGATGTTATACAAAGCTGTGCTGCTCTCATTTCCATGCATTTGCTTTGTACTCCTGTTTATTGTACATCAAACACATTTACATATCCAGGGATGAAATGGAAATGATTGATGCAAAGCAGGTATTTTTGTTAATTGTTGTTGCTCTGAGTCATACCTGGCTGGGGCTGCTGGAGATGAGTGAGGAAACACAGAAATATTATTAGATACATAAATAATTGTCAGGAGCAACTTTTAAATCTGTCTGTTACCACATATTAACATCCAAAATTACCTGAAGAGAGGAAGTGCAGCAATACAAGAACTAAGCCAATGCCCCATCTTTGTTGATGCAGATGTTTGCTACTGCCTCTGAGTCTTTGTCCATTTTTTTTCATCTCTGTTCCCTTGGAGTTTCAACTATTTTCGGTCGCAGCCCTATCAGTGCCTGCTGGATGTTGCAACAATGCTTCTTATGCTCAGAGCTGATGGGTATTTGAGAATTGGGCTGTTTTATCTGCCCAGCACTTGTGAAATACATCAATTTTTTTCCCTGTAAAATGGAAAGTAGTTATTAATGTGCTCTCATACATGCAGTGTAGAGACAAGATGAGATAAGCATCCAATCTGACAAGAGAAACCTACACCTGAAGTGCCCAAAGACTGTTTTTTCAGGATAGTGGAAATATCCTGCAGAGCACACAGAAGGATTTCTGGTACTTCCTGCTCTGCAGGAGAAGAGGGATTTTAGAAATACCTGTCTATGAAGGGTTGTATGATTCTTGGGTCCCCTGTTGATGTGGGCTGTGTAAGTAACTGAAGGGGACCAAAACAGGTGACGTGCAGTCTGGCCATGTGTGAGCAGCAGTCAGAAAACCCAAGCTCCAATTTATTCTGGAAATGTCATCCTTCAAAGTGTCATCTGATGCTGACAGAAATCATGGCTTCCAGTGCAAGTGATAGTGAGAATATATCCATGATACTCCCTAGTTTAAATCCTTCCACCTGTAAAGCTTCTGCTGTGAAATAAGTCTTGAAACAGCTGTTTTCATTATAGATAGTAGCTCAGGAGATTAACCTGCAATAGAGCATAGTCCATATTTTGGTCTCAGAACCTTATTCTGGAAAATATAGGTCCTGTAGGTGGAAAATTCAGAATTAGTAAAAACTAAGCATTCAGACATGTTTCAGTTTGCTTTGCCTTTGAAATATATCTACATATTTAGCAGTATGTGGGGAAATAAATATTTTTATGGTTAACCTAAGGTTCATGGAGATGATGAATCTTTAGTGGCAGGAAGTGGGTGATACCTGAAAAAGCAAAGTAATTGTCTTGGAGGTTGTTACAAATTTTCAGATTTTTTATTTTACTGGAGTTTGCTCTTGTATGAGATGATACTCACAAAACATTGGTTTGTTTACATTGGGTAGCTTGTCTTCAGCAAGCTTGCTTCCTGCTTACTTCCTTCATCCTTCTCTGCTTCCTGCTTACTCTTCAGCCTTCTCCAGGCTGAAGAAAAAGTACTGAGATCAGACTTTTCTTAAGAAATCTTAGGGCTCATGATTTATTAATGTTTAGTTTGCAGTAAGATGAGTCATGCAAGCTCATGAGCCTATTTTTGTACCAGATCATGTGTTAATTCTAGTCATGAAACTTCTTCTGGTTATTCTAGCTAAGAGAATTCATAAGTATTTCAGTTTTGCTTTGTGTTTAGGATATCACCTTATAACTCAGGTGAGCTATTATTGTGTGAAACATCCCTCAGTACAAAACCCCTCAATCTTTGAAAGCCTCCTTGATGCATATTTAATTGCAGTCCCTTTCACATTGCCATAAATAAGACATACAAACTGAATTTAATAGCAAAAAGATGAACTGACAATGTGAATTCTGTAGTTATTTTTTCTGTTTCAAATCAATATATCTTGGTGTCCCTTTTGTATCCTTGACAGGTGAGATTGAATATTAATAATCTTTACACCAACAAATACTTTTGTACTACATGATTATAACTAATTTCATTCAGGCCCTTGTCTAAAATTAAGCCATAAGTCATATGAATGGATCTTTGGTCTCTTCTTATCTTCACTCCAACATAAGAATAGGGTTTTTCTTAAGTAGGTGTCTCATGCCAGTCTTCCAACTGGTGTTATTTTTAGCACTTGCACCATCCGCATGAAATTGCTGATGCTTTTTGTGGGTTGTACCCGAGTGCTGTAGGGGTTATCATCCTGTGCATCTTGTGAGATGGGCGTGTCTCAGTCCAGACCAGAAGTGGCAGGGTTGTTTCAATCACTTTTCACACAGTTTCTGATATTGCTGGCAGTTAATACTTCAATGTGGAGGGGAGCACACTTCAGTTAATTGGTTTCTATATAAAGTAACTATCACTGAACACTTGATAGGTCAAAGTAATTCTGTTTCTCTGATAACTGCTTATTTCCTTTCATATATTTCTCTCCCAATTTACCTTGTATTTTATTCATGGTATTTATGAAGATTTTACTTTCTCAAAAAGAGTCACCTGAAGTGCCTACATTGCACTGGGAAAAGACAAGGGTGTGGTGCCAGTATTGGGTAATAGTTTTATTGGCAAATAAATAGGAAAATCTACTGAAATCTTACAACTGTGCTTAATTGTATGTTTCAGGAATTTCTATTACATAACCATGCTGAGGGATCCAGTGTCACGGTACCTGAGTGAATGGAAACATGTCCAGAGGGGTGCAACGTGGAAAACCTCCCTTCATATGTGCGATGGAAGAAGCCCAACACCAGACGAGCTGCCTACCTGTTATGAAGGAGACGACTGGTCTGGAGTCAGCTTACAGGAATTCATGGATTGTAGCTACAACTTGGCCAGCAACCGCCAGGTGCGCATGCTGGCAGACCTCAGCCTGGTGGGGTGCTACAACCTGACTTTCATGAATGAGAGTGAGAGGAATATGATTCTTCTCCAAAGCGCCAAGAACAATCTGAAAAACATGGCCTTCTTCGGGCTGACGGAATTTCAGAGGAAAACACAGTATCTCTTTGAGAGGACATTCAACCTGAAATTCATTTCCCCATTCACCCAGTTCAACGTTACGCGGGCCTCCAATGTGGACATCGGAGAGGATGTGCGGCAGCGGATAGAGGAGCTGAATTTCTTGGACATGCAGCTGTACGAATACGCAAAGGACCTGTTTCTGCAGCGCTTCCAGTACTCCAAGCAAGAGGAGCATCAGAAGAACCGTCTAAAGAGGCGAGAGGAGCGGCGACTGCTGCGGGAGCAGAGAGCTCACCAGTGGCCAAGGGAAGAGGCAGCAGAAGTAGCTGTTACTGAAGATTATAATAGTCAGGTTGCAAGGTGGTGATGCTCCTCCATCTTGCCTAATCAATGAGAGGATCAGATTGTTTGTGCAGTGTGGCTACCTGGGAATTAGCCAAGGGAGACCTACTGCTTTGGTAAATTAGACCTCGTCGGACAACTCCCCTTCCTTGTCTCAATTTTTCTTGGTTTCTGCCAGTGAGAATGTATTTTTTTCTCAATAGGTATTGATTAGTGTTATTGAATGGCAGTAGAATAAGATTCCTGTCAGAAATGACTTCCTTCAGAGGCCTGAGCTATGAGGATGGGTTTAAGAGAGAGAGAGAGATTCTTTGCATTAACAGATGTACCCTGTACAATCTGAGCTACTAAAACTTGTGCAGACATGAATGATAAGTTGGGGGCAAATACCTGACTTGGTTCCTTAGTGCCATGAGAGCTGGTTTATTTTGTACTGTTCATTGCAACTGTAGTGCATAACTTTCTAGTGAATGAAATGGAGAAGGTGCACATATTGCCCTTCAAACTTCGACATGCTGTGTTTTGATTAAGGGAAGAATTTGATGGGGTGATTAAAAAAGACATAGAAATACTGGATTGGGGCACTTCTTGCTCTGTTCCAAAGGCCATCATTCAGAGATCAAATGTAGGTGAGGTGGTGAAGGGGTTGGCTTATTCCCTGCAGGTGCTGAGAGTACCAAGCCCAGCCAGGTAGGAACCATCTTTCTAAGTGTGTGGCAAAGGCAAGCTTTGAGAAATGAGGGCCACGTGGCAGCTGAGCGCACATCACAGAGATTATCTGGCTGGGGGCAATGAAGTCTGCCTTCACATTCACAAAAGGGGTCAAGCAAACTCCGGGGAAGACAAAAGAAAGAGAAGGAAAAACTTAAATATTAGTGTGACATTTTCCAGGTTTGCTGTAAAAGCCTGGAGATACATTGTGAAGGTAGGCAGGTTTATTATATTGTCTGTTAAAATACATTGATGCTGAGTGCATACAGTTTAAATTGGTTTTCTCTCTAACTCCAGTAGTGGCTAGAAACAAAATCAGCTTTCGTTTTCATAGGATACATAATGGATATGTGGAAAGTCTTGATATTTATTACTCTATATGAGGATTCTTTGTAAATTTATTGTTTTCATGATGAGAGATCTATATCTGTTTTCCTTCCTTGTCTAGAAAAAGATTCAATGGGTTCTTCCTCCACATATTCCATTCTTGTGGCTAAACTGCATCTGTTTATTCCAAGATTTTATGTTGTTCCATTTGTAATAGTGAAATTTAAAAAGAGGGTCCTGTGTACCATAGATCTTCTGAGAGAGTTTTTTTCCTTCTTCTTCTGGCATAAATGTAAAGCATTAGGAAGAAATTTCTCTAAGTGCCTCAACATGGCTGCTAAATCAAGATGCTGAAAGTATATTATTGCATGCATGAATGGCTTTTTACCTTACAGATTTGCTAATTAGAAGTACTGGAGTACCTGATGTGGATGCACATTTCTTGCTTGTTTTCAAAATTCAAGGTTTCTATCTAGTTGGTTGAAAAAATAATGAGTTATGGAAAAAAGAGGCTCAATTTGAAAATTTGTCCCTTCATTTCCAAGTTGGAATTTTTTTTTTGTGCATGCTGTATCTTCTTTTCTTCTGAGAATGCTGTTGCTTCTTATCTATGCAGAATATCAAAAATACAATCTAATGATCCTGTTGAGAATTAATGCATACAATAATACATTGAACATGAAATATCATAATAGCATTAAGAAGTGAAGAGGGCTACCAGGATGATGCCTCATTATCAATGTAGTTCATTAACAATATGCTGCTTTACGTCTGATTGTCAGTGTGTTACTCTGGGGTGAGTAGTGGTAAGTTTTGGTCCCTAATGCTTCTTCCACTTGTGGTTCATGTACATCTTCTCCCCCCTCCCTTTTTAGAAGGGAAAAGGCACATTTGTTCTCCTGTCTGAGCATGGCATATCTGCCTTAGGGAAGAGTGAGGAGCTCTCTGGGCTCCTGGATGGTGCTGCTTGGATCCCCATCGCCTGGAAGAGGCACTCAGACGTACGGACACCACCCTTCCGAGACTAAAATTGAAATCTTCACAGTTGAGGACTGAAGCTCGCTCTGGGTGTCCTGACTGCAGGACAGTGAGGCCATGAAGAGCTAAGGCTCACTGGCACTCCTGCACCTTTAGCACAGTGCAGGTAATTCACAGTGATGTGGCATCTTAGCTGCGGGCACCAGGGCTTTAGGCTGGGCTGGCCCTGGCCCTGTGGAGGGAAGGAGCTTTCTGGTCAGTGACACAGGGATGATGGGAACTGTTACATCTCCCCATTCCTGCACCCATTGCCACATCTTGCTGGAGACCAAACAGCACGAGAGGGGAAGGATGCTTTTGGCACTTGATGCTTAGTCTCCAGGATTTGCAGGTGCCCTTCTTTCTTCCATGAGCACAGGGAGCTCTGGGTGCCAGGGAGACCCTGAAGGGCAGGGGAGAAGCCAGCCATGTGGAAGGAAGGATGCAAGGCCAAATTCACATTAAGGAGCAAGGTAAGCAAGGAAGTAAGATAAATTCCAACTCATCTTTTGTTCTGTAGGGCATTCTCTCCTCTTCCTCCTAAGTGCAGAGAAGTGTTGTCCCTTCCTCACATACCTCTTTGCTCAGCAGGCCACCACTCCATGCTGCTCACGGCAACTGGAGCCCCATTTTTAATTTAGAAAATGCAGTGTTTTCTTTTCAAGGGAGAGGAGACAGAGCTCAGAAATACTTCCCTGGAGCCTCACCAGTGACTGTAAGTATCAGTTTCAGCTGTCTAAGGACACCAACTATTCTCCACACTGTTCCTTCTGCCTGATATAAAACAAAGCCTAATAAGGAAAATCAAAGTCGTTTTTAGGTGGTTTACATTAGCTTGAATAGTTTGGTAACATCTTAATGTGATGCCTAACCTTTTTCATCATTCATTTCCCAGGAATCAAGATTAGGGTCCTGAAGAGCGGTTAATGCGCTGTGGCATGTATGTTAACAGGATTTGCATTAACGCTTGGGATTTAGTTAAAAATTAAGTTGGATTTTTTTGTTTTCCTCTGGAGCCTGTCTAACAGCCCTGGTTGTGCAGGAGTAGGTTTGTTGCTTTTGTTATTTCGGGATGGTTTTGGGAGGAGTGGGCATTCAGCAGCTAAGACCATGCCTAGAGCCCTGGACTGAAGGACCTGGCACTTCCTTCCCTAGCTCCAGCTGCAGAACCAACAATCTCACTGCACCAAAAATCCCATTTTTCTTAGCAGACTTTCCTTACACGTGACAAATAAAGCAGTTTGGAAATACCTTCAGGCTGACTCCTAGGACACAGGCCTGCAGCTTTTTTCCTCCTGGGCACTATGCCTGAAATAATGTAATGCAAAAGCAAAATAAAGGTCCTGCTTCATATTCCTGCTTCATATCTCTGTTATTCCAGGTTTTCATTGCTCTGACAGCCTAAACTTCAGCAAAATTATACTGGCCCATGTAAGATCAGGGAGTAGCATGTTTCTTTCTAAAGCTTCATGAGCAGCAGTGCTATAGGATTTCTGTCCATCTTCCTGGCATTATTTTGTTGCTTAAACAAGGCAATTTGGCTTCTGCTACTGTGGTGCTGAAACAAATCTCATTCTTTTGTAATGGAGATGTACTTGCTAATCTCTCCCATCACGTTGACAACACTGCCTCTTCCAGCTATAATCCACTGTAAACTTGGAGTGGACAGGGAAACATGCTGTGTCGTTAGAATTGTTCCTGATAATTTGATGTCTAGTCCAAGCACTAACCTTACGGCCTTATGGCTTTATTAAGGAATGAAAATGTGTCCTCTCTTCCCCACTCATCAGTGCTGAAAGTAAAAACCTTTTTCACCATCAAGAATGAAAAAACAACATTGTTTCTGATGTTGGGTATTTTCCACTGCTGTTGAGTTAATAGTCAGGTTGTCATAGCCTTGCTAGGGATTCCACCCAATATGCAGCAGTTGCTCGCAGTTCACAAAAAACAGAAATACAGAACAAAAAAGTGTTGGAATTCAGATCCAGAGCCACACTTCCTAACTTCAACCAAATGAATCCATCATATCAAACCATTCAACAAAGGCATCACCTTTTCATCTGGAGATGTTTCGGATTTGACATCCATGACTAAATCAGGAGGTTTCTTAAGTAGATCTTCATGTTAGCACATGCTTCCTTCTTCCCTAGTGGGATCTTGTTTCCCACCTGCACTCTTGTGTCTTGCTTTTAAAACAGCACTACTTTTTAAAAACTTATATCACTTTTTCTTCCCTCTGTTGTTGTGATTTTTTTTT
>VWZN01013565.1:236583-257601 GCA_013396955.1 Regulus satrapa | reverse complement strand
TTTTTTAGTCTGGGATAAGGATTATCTTGTTTCCAGACTGGTGGGGAATACTGTGTACAAGATGAACAATCACAATAAGGTCATTGAGCTGGAGTTGATGCCTGTATCCTCCCTCTGTGTGGCCAAAAAAAAAAAAAGCGTACTCAAAAAAGGTACCAAATTTTCACTGTAACACTTATTTCAGTTTGGTTCCTGTAATACTTTTTTTGTTTACGTTTTGTGGAGGGAATGGGTTCCATAGCCTGCAATGTCCTTGGCTTTCTTCTTGGCCATATCACTGGCTCTGTGATTTCACACCAATGTTGGAAGAGAAGAAAAAAATAAAATATTCCCATCAGTTGCCATATTTAAGATGAAAGAATAAATTAATAGGTTGTAAATTACTTTATTCTTTAGGAATTTTCCTTCTGTTTATGTGCAATAATGTTTGTGAATTCTGCTACTGAGAGATTGTATTGTGAGTAATCATATATACTTCCATTCCTATTTAAAAGATAGTTTGTAGACCTAGGGATTTTCATTGACGTAAAGCACAATTTAATGAATTATTTAATGTGTTTAACCATTGTGATGTCAAAAGCAATTGTTTTCATATATTTATTTGTTGGTGATTTTCTGTAAAATGATGCTCATTAAGAGATATGTTAAAAATGAAGTTTTGTTGAATATTGTTGGGTCCATGAATTACTTATGAGAACAAATAAACATTGATTGTGTTTTTGAGACACTAAAGATTCTATCTTATCTACATAGCCATAAAAAGGAATGAAAATGTTTCAATTCATAGGAAAAATTTACTGTTTGTTTTTAACAAAATGTACATTGAGGAAAATCATATTGCTATAACTTAATATTTAATTATGTTAAGGCCCAGTATCAAGTTTTTTGCTTCTAATTGGACTTCATTTCTGCTCCAACAGCACTGGGGAGCAGTCCAAACTGTCAGGATAATCTCCTGAGCTCTGTGGGGAAGGGAATAATGAGAAGTTGAAGTCTGTTGCTGCACTGTTAGCCTTGTACTGCTGGTTTGCTCTTGAAGTTTACCTATATGAAAGCTGTGGGGTAGCCCTGTATGGTAGGGAGTGTTCTGACTCTCCAGAGTTTTTCAGTGGTGATGAAAAGATCAAGTGTTTATGAGTAAGAGTCATGGGAAAGGCCAGCAAGGCTGATATCTTGGAGGGGGTCCTCTTACAATCCAGCCAACCAGGTTGAAGAAGCAGATGAAATATTCCATAAGCAGCTGGGGGAAAACTCACAATAGTTAGCCTTTGCCCTTATGGGGGTGTTGAACTTACCACATGTCTGTTGGAAATACCATACAGTGGAGAGGAAGAAGGTTCCTGGGGTGTGTGGAGGAGAACTTCCTGATATGGCTGGTGAGCAGCCCAAGCAGGGCTGGACCTGTTGTTTGTGAACAGAGAAGGTGATGGGATGGCTGGAGACAGTCTTGGGCACAGTGATCACTACATGAGTTCTCATTTTACTTGAAGAAGTAAGATGTGAGTCAACAGAGCTGTTACCTTGGGTCAGGAGGGCAGACTTTGGGCTGTTTAGGAGCCTGGTTGACAAAGTACAATAAAAATGTTTATCTAAATGCATCATCAGTAAAAGGAGGGCTAAGGAGAATCTTCATCCTTTATTGGATGTCAGGGGAAACAGTGACAAAGGATGAGGTACTTAAGACCAGTTGCTCTGAGGATACCCAGCCCCTTGAGCTGAGAGACAGGGACAAGGAACAGAAGGTAACCCACATAATCCAAGGGTAAATGGTCAGCAACCTTCTTACACGACTCAGATACACAAAAGTCTGTGGGGCTGGGTGGGATCCACCCGAATGTACTGAGGGGACTGGCAGAAGGACTCACTGAGCCACTTTCCATCATTTGTCTGCAGTCCCAACTAACCAGGGAGCTCCCAGTTGACTGGAGGTTGGCAACTGTGACTTCCATCTATAAGGAGGGCTGGAAGAAGGATCTACAGGCCTGTCAGCCTGACCTCGGTGCCAGGGAAGGTCAAGGAGCAGGTCACCTCCAGTGCTATTTTACAGTGTGTACAGGACAACCATTGATGAGGCCCAGCCAGCATGGGTTTGTGAAAGGGAGGTCCTGTCTGACCAACCTGATCTCCTTTTATGAAAAGGTGACCCACACAGTGAATGAGGGAAAGGCTATGAATTAATAATTAAGTAAAAATAACATACAATTATACATATGCCTTGCAGCAGAATTGTGCTTGATAATTTGCAGCCCCTTTCAATGTCACCAATGAAATCCCCACTGCAAGTATCAATTTTCATATCAGTTTGAGAAAACAAAAGGGTTGGATGGCTTTTTAATCCTCAGATTTCTCTAAATTGTGGTGGTGGTATCTTACTGCTTGCTTGGTTCTTGATGTGAAACTAACTTAGTTACTGGGAGACAGATTTCAGCCTCCATAAACTAACACTGTTGTTTGAAAGCAAACTCCCAGAGGCTGCTGGCTCAGTGGGCCCAAAGGCTGGATCCTGACAGGGAAGGCAAGATGGCATGGGGAGTCCATACTACTGAGGAGCAATACAGGCTGCTAAACAGAATAATCCAGTGCTGCTTGTGGTGCCCTGAAGTTGCCCATTTGACCTTCAGCTGCTGCTCCAGAAGGATACAGGCCTCAGAACAGAGGATACAGATCTCAGAATAGAGGCTTTGTCATATATGTATGTATATCCTGTGCAGATGTCTCAGATACTTGCAGATCTCCAGCTAACAGTGTCTCCTTTAGCTATGGTTAGGAAACCCCACTCCTCTCACAGTCTTTGTAGCATGTGCAGGTGTCACTTGAGACAAGTGATCTGCAAACTGAAAGTCCCTCATCTTCACCAATTCTGAGCACAAAATTACGTGTGCTGCAGGGTAGTGTGAGAGATGGAGGAGGAAAATGAGTATTGCTGTGTTTCTGGGTCCTGCACTTTAGTGAAAGCAGTTATAAAGCAGGAGAAGCAAGATGATAAGTGAAATAAATGTCTGTATTGCTGATAAGTACTACTATATAGCCAAAGGAGAAATTGATTTTGTCACCAGGAGACAGATAATTTTTTCCCACATACATGGTTACATTTCAAGAAGTACATCAAAATACTGTGCTGTTATGTGCAGTTTATGTCACAGTTGAAAGCAAGAGTGAGACTCAGCATTGCTGGCCAGTATTACATATGACTGGAGAAAGGCTGGGATTTTAAAGATTCCATTCAAATTTATTTCTATTTTACCTCTAGATGCTATCCAAGGTGTGACACCTTTCAACATTTCCTAAGAAATTTGTGAGTATGCCGCTCACATTCTGAATAAAATTCCGAACATGAGCACAGGAGATTAGATAATATGGAGGTAAGTCAATGACCTATAAATCTCACCATCCTGTAAGAGCCCAGAGTGATGTAAATGTGTAACAGTGAGAGGACATAAGGGCTGCCCTTCTCAGACAAAGAAGCTACTGCAGGAATTCTTCCACTGGGTAAGCAGCTCACCATTTCACTGTGTCACATTGAATGAGACTCCTTTCACATAGGTAGAAATGAGCTGGCAGCCTCAGGCAACCCCTGGGGACCTCTTTATGGTGTGGGAGCAAATGCAATTTCAGTGCATGAGCATCTGGCCTTGGACATTTATGACGGTTAAGAAGAGTCTCACCCTAGAAATATGTCTTTTCCCTCTCTGTTCGTAGAGGGGGAAGTAATCCCCAAATATACTTTTGGGAAGGTAAAACCTCAGCTGTGCCAGAAAATGATGGGACAGCATTTCACTTTTGAAAAGACTGTGCTTGAAATGGAATTAAGGCTTACAGGTGGACAGGTCTAGAAACATTGGAAGATGCAACAGAAGGAGAGATTTGAGGACTGAGAGATCTGGGGACCCTCTATTCAAAGGTAATGATTAAAGTCGTTGTGATGAATGAGGTAGCAAAGAAATAGGAAATAAGGGGTGGAGGGGGGTGTGGTGGCTTGTGAGCATCCAAGACCCAAAGAGACACCCACTGCAAAGGGCAAGCGTGGATGTGAAGATCTTCAGAAGAATCTGCTTAGCTGTGCCTTCCTCTGGATCTGCTTCAGATCCTTCTTCTATTGGGGACCCCAGAACTGGATGCAGCTCTCCAGACAGGAGTGGAGTAGAGAGGCAGAACCACATCCTTTGACCTGCTGGTCACACTGCTTTGGTGCAGCCCAGGATATGGATGGCTTTGTGGGCACATTGCTGGCTCATGCTGGGCCTCTCATCCATCAGCCCCAAGTCCTTCTCCTCAGGGCTTGTTCTCATCCATTCTCTGCCCAGCCTGTATTTGTGCTTGGGATTGCCCCAATCCAGGTGCAGAACTTTACACCCGGCTTTGTTGAACTTCAGCAAAATAAACACTGCCAAATACAGGAAGACTTTAATGCTGCACAGCCAGGTACGGTCCCAGAGAGCAGTGGGGTTTTTGTGAGTGTGTGTATGTGCTTGTGCCTGCATGCCCATGTGTGCAAACACCTCATGTCTGTCAAAATGCCACTGCTGGCCGCATAGGTACAGTTTGGATTGATACCTACATGCTGGGCACACATGCCAAATTTGGATTTGCAGGCAGAGAGACCCCAGATATGCATCTGCTCTTGTTTTGAGGCTTTTTTTAATGTAAGGCCTTCTTTGACTTCTGATGTGCTTACACAAGCACTTTGCTTCTGTAGCTATCCATGACCTGGAAAATGTCCTTGCTTGCTCCAAACCTGCTGCTCTCCATGCAAAGGAGGCATGAATAGATGGATTTTATGGGATCTATGGCCACCCTACTACCCCAGTAGTGAGTCATACAGTGACCGAGACTTTGGCTTGTGGATTCATCATTGGCCATCTTAATTGCACAACCCTATGTTTACTCAGCTTTATATTTATAAGAATTAAGCAGCAAATAAATGAATTTCAGTTTATGTAAGATTTAGATAAACAATCATAGGATGTTTCATCTTTTACTTGGATCAACTGGGCAGCTAGCTCAGCAGAACATGAGCTGAATTCAAACTTCACCTAGGTTTGAGAGAGGCTTGTCTTTGCCAGATTTTGTTGCAAAGATGCATCTTTATGAATAAACTCCAACCAGGATTTATTACTCAATATTGTTTATACTACATCTAAATCTATTTAAATAAATCACAAAATAGAATAAATATCTGAAGGAATTAATATGTAGGAAATATGTATTTCTGGTACTCATGGGAAAAATATGCTCTCTTGTTGACTCATAATTGTCCCAGACTTGGGAAATATAGGCACCAGTAGATGCTGATTCATTTCCTGAAACACCTACTTAAACCCAGACATACTAATCTGTCTTTTTATTTCTGTATACTACAAAGGAAGGTAAACTAAAGAAATCCAAAGCAGATTAATCGTATCTGTAGGCTCTAATTTATCTGCTATGATACCTGAATGAGCTGAAGCTTACTTCTGTAACTGAGAAATCTTCCTGGCTCATCTCCCTGTGCTGATATAGTCCCATGACCAAAACAATAAAGATTTATTTTAAAAACAGTTTCTGGAAGAGTTCATCTAGGGCCAAGTAGACCCACATCCTCTCTCTGATAGAGACCTGATGGCTTCTTGTAAATATATGTATACTTTTATATATATGCAGGAAAGTGTGTGTGTATATGTATATATATATATAATTTTTACATACTNATATATATATATATATATATATATATATATGAATGATGATCTGTCTCCTAGCTGCCAATCATTTCTAGGTCAAGGACTTATTGACCAAATTTAGCACCTTGGAATTTAAAGAGCATTTCATGGACTTTTTTTTTCTTCTTTGAATTTACCCAGTTGCTCCTTGAATTTAAATACTAACTTCTAGTACCATTTTGCTGAATTATGGTGGAAGTTTCATTAATACAACAGGAAACTACCACTTTTTGATTGCTTCAAATTGGACACCTTCTGGGTTCATTGACAGCTAGTTGTTAAATTTGGAGAGATGCTGTACAACAAGTGTCTGCTCAATCTTTGTGCAACTCTTGATTTTGTGATTCTCTGTATTTTGTATCTCGCTCCCCTCTGTCCACAGCCAGGTGCAAGAGCATAGGACTGTTCAGTAAGTATCTGTGTCTTTGATTATCTTGGTTGAGCTTGTCTGCTGCATTTCTTATTCTGCTATATCTTTCTTTGGAGATGGAGTGACCACAGCTGCCCACAATACTCAATACACTATGGATTCATATGAGGTGAATATGAGTGGTGTTTTACGTGTTGTTTACCTTTATTTTCAGAATATTTCCTAGAATACAGTTTGGGATTTTTCTGAGTAGTTCTGAGCACAAATCTGACGTGTCCATAAAATTATATATTCCAACAGCAAGATCTTATTTCCAAGTATCACTAGTCAACTCAGAACTCAACAGTGTATGTGAATTCAAAATTGGGTTTTTTTCCCCCCCAGGTGCCTCACTTTAAATTTATCTACGCTGAATTTCATTTGTCATTTTATTGCCATCACTCTGTGTCATCAGGATCTTCTGCAATTCACACTCAGCCCTTGTCTTTAGTACCCTGAATAATTTAGCAGCTATTCTCCAGCACAAATTAGCATCCCTAGAGCTTGTTCTGCAACCTGCCTAGGCAGCAGGGGAGCAGAACTTGAGGCAAGCTGATATAACACCCCAGTAGCAGATATAAAGGCTTCATTTGCCTTCCCAGCCATTCTGATGAAAGTGCTGAGATGTGCGTTGCCATTCTGCAGCTTTCGCCATGGAGCTGAAAAAACAGATTTTATTAGTGTAGAAATTGGTTTTCACGCAGGTTGCCATTAACAGAAAGGTATTGCTTTTGCATTCATTCTTTTAGCAGAAAGTCCTGTTTGAAAGGGTGTCTAATCCCCTTTTTCATCTGTATTTCCAGATTCTATAAACACTTTTGAAATTCTATCTCTGCTTCCTTCTTTTGCACACAGATTTTTAGCAAATGGAAATTTCTGTGTTTCCAGTGTATAAGCAACTCCCATGTTCACTTGCTCTCCCTGCTGTAAGGTTATAAACAAAGGCATATTGAGTGAGCTGGCAGTGAAATTACAGAGAGCTGAAAAGGTCAGAATCTTAAATCATAGATCAGATAAGACAAAGAATTTCAGATATCTCACAGCAAATAAAGTATGGAGAATGTGATGAACAGTGTATAACACAGCATGAAACCTTATGTAGAAAAATGTGAAGTGCTATAAACTTCCTTTTCTGATTTCATTTGCTCCAACTGCATTTAGAAATTATAGCAAAAATGCAGCGATAGCCACATTATTATTTGCACACAGTAGGAAGCAAGGCTGTGCTACACGCAGAGATTGTCAATAAGGAAGGAGGCATTTTTACTACTGCAAAAATCTCATTAATTGTGTTTTGGTTTGAGACCTCAAAAATCAAACTTACCATCTTAACAGGTGCTAGAAAGGTATAATCATAATGGTTTGATGTTTATATTTCAGTAGCATGCAAGAATTCAGGCTTGGTTACTTCTCTGGGTACATAAGTGAGAGGGTGCCCACTCTAGAAGCCATAAAAAATAGGACCCCTTGCTGCAGCCTGGTCTGGGTCTGTGGTGTGTTTTCTTTAGGAGCACACAGCTGAGCCAGGGTTGGTGGCTCAAGGATACCAAAGCTATTATGAAGTAAATAACTCCAGTTCCTCATTTGTTGGAAGCGAGCCTTCATCCTGAGTAGAATGTGGTTTCATAAACTGACAGATTAGGAGGAGGAAAATAGCAGAAGAAAGAGAGGTGGATGCCTTTCTCCTTACAGTCAGTTACTGGAGAGTGGCAGGAAATGGAGGTGAGCAGGAGAAAGCTGGAGTAAGGAGCTGTTGCAGAGGAAGTTAAACTTTTTGGGTGAATCATCCCTCTTACTTAACCCTTTCCACTGCAGAGACAGCAGCCACCTGGTTCTCCTCTGCTGGCAGGACAGTCATGAGATCAAGTTGGTTTACAACAGAGGTGAGCTGGAGAAGAGTCAGAATAATAGATTTTGGCAGCATTGTGCAGCATATATTCTTCTGCTTTTTCCTGTAAAGCTCAAGGACAGGAACGTCAACATTTCTTCTTAAAATATAAGACTTAACTTCTTATTTATGGGCTGATTCTGAAACTGAAAATGTTTTTGTAGCCTTACTTCAGTATCTTGGTGTTTGGCCTAATTTATAAATAATCCAGCAGCATGGGGAGATGCATTCCCATGCCAAGGCTGTAAGGATGTGGTGAATATTGATACACTCTCTCCTAAAACAGGCACTTCTCTTTTGAAAGCTGCCTGCCCATCAGTATGGCCTGACTCTGGAGTTGGGTTCGAGGGTCTAGGGGGTTCCTTCTGCGCAGTGGGAATTTTGAATTGTGGTTGCTTCATGCATCTAGTACAGAACTTGGCTCTTACTAAACCTCAAGGTAAGGAACCTCAAGCTGATGATGATCTAAGGTGTGCAGCTGACTTTTCTTCTCAGCTGAGAGTTCATTCAAGACTGTCAATCAGCTGTAAAGAAGACAACCTGCCTGAAACCCATGGAATCTTCTTGCCTCTCCATGGGGAGGAGTTTGTGAGGAGTCAAGTGAGGAATACAGCATGGAAAAAAAAAAATCATACATGCTTATGCACCATCCATCATGGGAACACCTTGGAGGTTTTTGGAGTATACCCTAAAGTATCACTGAAAACTCAGAATGAAAATAAAACCCAGTTAAAGCAAAGCCTCCCAAACCTAGGCCACATCTGACAACATCTACCCCCTTGTAACTTCATTGCTGGAAAGAAAGTTGCACCCCTGTGACATTTTTCCATGTTCTTGCCTGCACACTAAAAACTTCTTTGAGCCAGGTATCTTTCACATGCTTGTAATTACCGTAGACCCTCCCTGCAAGCCACCCACTTTCTGCTTTGTCTTTACAGTTCACCAAAGGGAAGCAAGCCCAGCAGAGGGAACAAAAAAGGTCTGACCTGCTTTTGGGAAGGAAGTTGCAATGACACAAGACAGGGAGGAGGGAAGCCAAGCAGGGCTTGCGTTGCCAGGTCAAATGCACGGGTAGCAGGCAGAAACAGTCTTCATGAAGGAAGCATTTGCAGTAAACAAAAGCTAACTGTACTCAGTACTTTAAACCACATGGAGGAAAAAAGCCAGGTAGGCAGCAGGAAAGGCTGGAAGCCTGGTGACATTGATTATTGGCTTCGTAACTCCTCTGGAAAAATGTTTTCTGAAAGGTCTGTAGAGCCAGTGATGCAGTCTTTAAATACAGTAATCAAAGCAGAGTAATTTCAGGGACCAGAAGTGATATTTTCTAAGCTGTAATTAACCAGTAAGTGTCTGCTCATTCTCTCTTTTCAGTGCTCTCCCTTTTCTCGCAAACATTGTTAAAATTCCCAGAAACTCTGTTCAAATACTTAAAACTGTGAAGACCCCCACTGTTATAAGAAATAATGTAATTGGAGTGCATGGTCATGTAGCTTTCAACTTTGCCTCTTAGATATTAGTGAAATGGCTGAATCTCTGATTAAACAAATAAAATCCAAGGTACCAAAGCTGCCCTCTATTGATGCAGAGAGCATCCCACGGAGCAATTACTGTTTAAACTCTATGGTAACTGTTGTGCCACGAGGCCAGAATAAAATCTTTAGTCCCTGAGAAATTTATCAAGGACTTTGAAAAGGCAAGAGAGACACCATCTCTTTTTCTGTGCCCATCACAGATGTGAGATAAATCCCAAAGCACCATGTGCATTAACCCCATCATTGCTACAGCTATATGGAAATAATTTTGCATTAATTACTCCCTCAGATTTGGTCTCTGTTTCCTGCCAACTTGTGAGAATTCTAGCAGTTCCTCTGGATAAGGACTTGTCAGCTATTACTTTAAATCTGCATCATTAGTGGGGAGACCATTAGTAAATTATACACCACAATGTGTTGGTAAGTTTACATCAGAGGTCATGTGTTACTGGAAATCACAGGAATCCCATGTGGTGCTTTCAAGGAAAAGACCTTTTCAAACAGAGAAACAAAATCCTAGACTTTTCCAGCAATTCCATATTAAAGCTAATGACAGAAACAGCCCAAGCTGGACATCGTAACACACTGCTTTATCTAGTCCCCATCCTTCCTGCATTGATTACCCATGTCTGTGTTGGGCAAAAACCCAGCATTAATTCCACCCCCATATAAGCCCCAAGGCTTACTCTCACTGTGTAGAGTTGCTTATGTATGTCAGATGAAACAGGATGAGGTCATTTGGGTATATTTATATTATGATTGAGCCCCTCTAACAGGGGAGAGGCCAGGTTTGCTCCACCCTGCCTACCTCTGATGCACAGCCTCCCACACACCAGAGCCAACAGCCATGTGCCCATTGAGTAGATGGTAAATGTTAGAAGACCTGGAGAAGGGGCTCAAACTGACCCAAACTCCATCTGTGGATGCTCGAGTACCTGACAAGAGGCAGCAGGGGAAGAGGGAACACTGTGGCTGTCTTTTCAAGCAGCATTTTGCAGCAAGATCACAGCAAGCACAAGCCCTCCCAGTCTCCAAGAGTACATTTATATGGACTGGGTCACAATGGCTCTCAATGTTGATGAACTAAGTTTGCTAAAGATAACTGATGGATAAAGGCACTTACTAAAAAGAAAAAAACAGGCAATAAAGGGTTAATAGCTTCTGTTCAAGCAAGCTTGTATTTTTGAATCCCCCTTGTTTGAATTCAGAGTATGGAGATATATTACCTTTCAGTGTCTGAGTTTGATTAGATAGATACCTGAGCTCTGTCTTTTCCCTAGGATATATCACTAAAATGCTATATCCTTTTTCATTTATTCTACACATGACACCTTTTCTTCTTGCTCACCCAGCAAGATATTTTCTCAAGCTTTTCCAGTGACTATTTACCTGCTGGAACATTTGCACTGATGCTGCAGTGTGGACAGCTGCTCTTGGCAACTGTCCTTTTGGACCTGTTGAGCCACACTTTGGACTTTGTCAGATTGAAAAGGTCAGACCATTACAGAAACTGACAATTTTTAATTTGCTAACTTCTGTGAGTCCTGAAAGGTACTCACAGAACAAATAAATTAGTGTGAGACTGACTGCTTTAACCAAACTACAGTTGTCATTTGGGGGAAGAAGTAAATTAATTCCAATAAACAAAGAGAAATCCTTGATGCCCTTCTGACAACACTGAGCTCCCAGTGAGGAGGGAAAGAAGTATAGGTTATTAATTAAGCCTCTGGCAAACTCCCAGAGTTTGTCTTCTCTGCTAGAATAATGCTAATGTTTTGCTGCTGTGTACATAGAGGGGCCATTAACAGCCCCTTTGCCATGCAGTGGGCTGGGGGGAGTGGGGCATTGCATGTGACGGGGGAATTTCGGGTGGGTTGTCACTTTTCAGGAACAATTACAGCAGTTTGGGTGGTTCACGGCCACAATATCTCCTGCCAGAGGCAAACTAACCTGGCACAGAGAAACACATTTGAGTGTCATCATTGCCACTGCAACAAGGTTATGGGAAAAAAAACCAAAAGACATTCTCTTGCAGACAAACTCTAAGGTTTGGATTGGTGGGATCAGGTCCAGCTGTGAGCAGCCACACCCAGGGGAAAAAGCTCACTACTTCCCTGAGACCTCCAGGCTTAAGAGAAACAATCCAGATTTCCCCTTCTGCCCCTGAGGTGGATACAAGCCTCCCAGGGCAACAAGTCCTGTCCCTAGTGGATTGTCTGAGACAAGTGGAACAAGGTAAAGGCTTCAGCCAGAATAAATTTTACATGCTTTCTTTAGAAAGATGCCACAGCAGAGTGTCTTTTACCTTTTTATTTTTTTTCTTAATAAATCTCATTTTTAAAGGAGATGAAAATCATTATTTCAGTTGTAGGATTTTTAATGGATGTGTTTGTGTGACTGAGAGATGAGTCACTGGTTGTGACTTTTAGACTTGTAGACTTTTGTATCCTAAACAAAGAGGAATAGACCTTGTCAAAAGGCCAATGACCAAGATAGTATTGGTCAAATACAGAATATTTCCATAACTACCAGCCTCTGACACAACACCTTTGGTGATATTCACAAGGGAGATGGCTAAAAGTTGACACTGAACTCCTAAGTAGCACTTAGAGGGCTGAGTTAGGGGTTGGTGAGGAGCAGCACAGAGGGTTTCAGTGGGACTCAACATTGAGCCCTGAAACACCTGCTCTGAAATGCTATTTCATGAGTGGACAATGCTCAGAGCCTCTACCTTCCCTCTGCCTTGGCATCCAGCACCAATGGGGCATCTCTGCCACACCAGGGGGTTTCAGTCCCTGTGCTCTTGTGCCAATCTTGTGCAAGGGCGTGTGCATGCTCTGGACCTCTCTGTGTATACATGATGGAAGTGGAAGTAAGATTAAAATATATAAATGTAGCCTGTAAATTCTTCTGGTCCAAGGAGGCTTGAGCCTACTGATCTTTCTTCCTAAGAGCCTGGCGTGGCTGTCTGTTCAGCTGAGGGCAGCGTTGAGCTGAAAGTGCAGGAGAAGGATGAATAGCAGGTAAGCAGCCTCCTCTACTCCCACTTCAGCTGAGCTGAGAGACTGTGAAGGAGATAAGAGCCTTTTACATGCATATCTCAACAAAGAAGTTGGGCACCTGTACCCAACCTGTACCTGTACCTCTTTCCAAGGGAGAGTAGTTGGCTGAGGTCTCCAGGTTTTTTTGAATTGCCCTTCAATTCATCCAATGTGGAAGGATTTTTTGGATTTGACCTCATGTTCTTTTTGGTACAGTGCTCTTGCATTTAATCTTGGTTTGATTTAAAATTAAATCGATTATCTAGCACCCAGAGACATGTTTTCTTTCACTCAAGTTGCTGTTTCAAGGTCAGTGCTTGGTATGCAGCTCTCCCATGTCAGCATTTTTTCAGTGCCTTAAGCACTAGGCCTGCAGGTGCATCAGTTTAACAGGAGACAGACCTCAAACCAGGGATTAAATCATCACCTTTTTTTCCATGAGAATCATCTTGACTATGAAGAGGCTTGATTCCCCCTCCTCTACCACATATCATGGTCTTAATCATTTTGCCTTTTGTTTGCACACTCAACCTTAAGTGAAGAGTTCCTGTGTGGAGCTATCTCTTGCAATTCCCATCTTTGGGTCTCTGCTGAGGCACAAAAAACATGGTTGAGACAGCAGCTCTGTAACCCACTGCTGGCTGTGCCTCAACCACCCACTAAATAAAGGAAATCTGTTATTGGTACTGAGAAAGGTCATGAGCTGGTCTTGGCCAGGCAGGCCTAGTGCAATGGAACTGTATATCCTTCTTGGAGAGTTCCATCATCTAATGATTCTGCTGACTGGGTGCTTGGGAGGAAGACTATGCAAGGACTGTGAGATTTGGAGCAGTTTATGGTAAATATAAAAGGTTGTGGGGATGAGGACAGGATGGCAAAGTATGATGTGATTAGGGTTTGATTTTTTTAAAATCTACATTGCTCACTCCAGTTTCTGATTTGTTGAAGTGGAAGCCACAAAAAGTTTAGGACCTCCAAAACCTATGCTTAATTTAATACAGAAGCTGTTACTTAGCATAAAAGAGCCATTATCAGAATAAAACTATAATAAAACAGAGTATTTAATTCTTTATTTTACTAAAACTGGAAATTAGACCTTGTGTCCTGTTCTCCAACTGTCTTGGTATACCAAACTGCTTTTAAGCTCTATCCTGTAAATCAGCAATCAAATTCATGCCATCTGCCAAGCAAGAAATGAATATCAAGAATGTTTCTGGGAGAACTGTAGCAAGTTGAATTCTTTAGCTACTATAATTAGTAGGACCTGCCTTAAGGAATAAGAAACATTCTGTTTTTAGGGGCCAGAAGTCTGAAGAAAGAAAAGCCTGTTGAAGCAGAGCTGTGCAGGGAATAGCAACAGAATAGCAAGTTAAAACCTAGGATGTTCATGTCTTTAGGTGGTCGGTGCATTGGTCAACACAGCCACACAGAGGCTGTGCTGTTGTTGAATATACATCACCCAAGAGCTAAAAAGGCCTTCCCTAGTGCCAGCACCCTGCACGTGGTTATGCCTGGCCTGGCTGTTCAGTGCATTAGCCCACTGCTGAAATGATGGTAAGTGGATACGGTTGCATACTCTGTTCATGGTTTCTGACTAGCTGAGGGAGAACTCCCTTCCCTACTTATTTGAGCTCCAGACTCAGGGCTGAGAGCTTGATGGACACTTCCTCTGAGGAAAGCATTGTGTCTCCAAGGTTGAAGCTTCATTACAGCAGGACATGAGATGGTCACAGAAGAGAAGGATGAGTGTGCATAAATAATGCCTGTAGTGTCTGTGCCATGGCTTTTACTTCAGTCCTGTGGGAGGCAGGGTTACCAGCTCATGGCAGCATTACCAGACACTGTTCCCTCCTCCCAAACCAGGCTAAGTTTGCCTGCACATCTCATTAGGAACCTTCTCTCTAATGTGCCAGCCCCTAAACTATCCCCAGAAAGTGTCTGAGGAAAAGCCAGGTCAAACTTGTGCTAGGGAGCGCACTAAAAAATCAAGAACACATCAGTTTGGACCACTTGTGTAGGTGTAGCCAGCTGCATTCTCCATTAGAAAACATCTCATATGTTTTCCCAGTCTGGCAGCAGCAGGCTGGGAAACACCAGAGGTGTTTTCATGAGAGCTTGAACAGCTTTATGGGAGCAGTCAATAATTTGTGATATAAAGCCCAAATGTGTGTTCATTACATCAAGCTAGTGCCTATTCTGAAGAGGACAGCAATTGAGGGCAAAGATTTCCACTCTTTCCTGGAGTTTCTGCAGCTATAGCTTAGCAACAGATACAAAGAGCAGCAGTGATTGAGGAGTCTGGGTCAAAACCCCATTAAAAAGCCTGATAAGAAGAGAATGCAAAGCTTCCTTCAGCTGCCAGGCATCTGACCAGCAGAAAAATTAGTTTGACTGGATCATAGTGGGGCTGCTGCTTTTGAGGAGTTCAGATTTCCTTAGAGCAGGTGATAAAGCAGGAAAGTTTAAAAGTGTCTGTCATCACAGTCCTTTGACATAGCTGAAAACATCAGGCGTGCTCTCCATTTGCTCTTCTGCTTCCCAGGGACTCACTCTGTGGACAGTGTCTGTCTGAGACCCAGGACCTCCCCACTGACAGCCATCAGCTGCCCCATGCCTGGAGAAACTGGAGGCATGGCAGCATCCACTGGCAGGCTGTCGATTTTTAGTGTCACAGGCTGTCTAAACAGGTGTGATCTGCACCCCTTGCAGTGAACTCAGGAATGGAGCTTGCTTTGTCTCCTCTGCCTTTACAAGAATTAGAATCCACTGACTGAAACAGATCTTTAAATAATCACTCTGCTGTGATGCCTCGTGCTTTCTTGGTGATGAAGTGTGAGACTGCGGCAGTGTGAAACTCATCCTCTCCAAGAATCATGACTAATAAGTTTTTACTTTCATTTGCTATCACTTGGCCATGATTCATTCCCCAGTCTGAACAGGGGCAAATGTGCTGAATACCACATGATATAGAAATCAGGGGGTGTTGGATATGTCCTTCCCTGTCATCCCTTGCAGGGAAGACCATCAGGAGAGGCTCTGTGTTATGGAGGTTTGTAGCAAGCAGCAGCGAATGAAGGCACAAAGGTGATGTAAGACCTGCATAACTTGTGTATGCCAATTTAATTGAGAAACGTAATGGCCATTTTACTCATGGACGGTTTTATATTAAATATGCTCAACTAGCATAAGTGCTACTAATGGAGAAGCCTTTTTGGTGATGGGTTACTGCTTTTTGAAGAAGTGGTACTGTATTTGGCTGAGATTAATGTACTTAGGCTAAACTACACCTTTAAAACGTGCCTAATTGTCAGGTTTTATGCTGGGTACAAACTGCAAAAAAATTATAGAGAAAAATGCCTACAAACCTTAGGTACAGCTTCATACAAGAGAAGGCAGGGACATGACTCCTGGGCTGAGCAGTGGAGGGATGTAAGAACATCTCAAAACCAGCAGCCATTGTGAGTTTTGGTCAAAGGCAAGAGAGGCAGATGGGTAGTTGGGTAACACATATGTAAGCTATGGACTCAGAAAGGTACCTTTGGAAATGCATCTCTGGTAAAGTATTGTTGAAGGATACTTTCTGTGCTATCTTACACTAAGATAAGAGGAAACTTCACTATGGTCCCACCTGGCCCAGGTGAGCAGTAGCTATCAGGAACAGTACACACCCAGGGGGTGTGGCTCCCACTCACCATTGGGGTGAGGAGAAAATGTTGACCTGAAGAGATCCTGGATGAGATTTCTGCACGAGAGGATGGCTGAGCGTGCAGAGCCACCATGGTGCTGTGCAGAAACTACTCCCCCCCCCATGCCCTGCCTGCAGTGACAGGCTTCCTGCTGTGCCACTGCCTTGCACCACAAAAGGAGAATGAGGGAGGTAAAGGCTCCTTCTGGGAGTGATGGTCCAGTGATGATGGAGCTCTTTTCCTCTGATCAAGCCCTGGGCATCTGCAGCTGATCTTGAACCCTCCCAGTGGGGTGATTGGAGGTCCACAGAGTCTAGGGGTCATCCTGGGAGTGCCTGGGCACCAGTCTGACCACTCTTGGTGGGACTGATGCCACCATGAGTCTGAGCTGGAAAAGGGTGAGGGGAAGGGGAGTAAAAGACATCTGAACAGGAGCTGAAGGGTCAAAGAGCTGACTGGGGGTTCGTAAAGCCATCAAGCACTAACAGAGCTTGCCCCACTACCAGCTCCACATCCCAAACCTGACCTGACGTGTCGTTGTCTGCAATGCTCAGTGTCTGTGTGTCACACAAGGCTGTTCCCGTTTCTGTGCATGCCTGTCTGCTTGTCAGGCAGCTCTGTGCTCCCTCACATCCCACCCCAGGCCTCTGACTAGACGCTGAGGAGCTGTGGCCTCTCCCACAAAGAGTCAAGGGCAACCAGACCGCATCTTTCAAACCCGGATTAAAATTTTCTCCTTGGCAAAGAAGAAGTTCTTTTTCTGTCTTTTCATCTTATGCTTGCCATTTCAAGGGGACACCCAGTTGCTCAATTTCTCCCTAAAGTGAATCTGTAAGATGTGGAGAATTGCATTCTCCATTTTCAGCAAGACTCTTAGGGCAATTTCTCAATTTTTCTTCTTTTTCATTTTTTTCCCCTTCCATTTACATATGATAATCACATTGGGACCTCACAGTTACTGCAGACTTAATGACACCGAGATATGAAATGTTGTCTCTGATGGTTGTCAGGCAGGAAATCCTTAAAAACAGGCCTACTAATTTAAAAATATATCTATGGCTATAAGCTGTAGTAGGCAAACTGTGGGAAATATACACTGTAGAAATGTTTATGAGCAGAGCTGAGGTTTGATCATGCTGCTGCCACTTTTTCAAATTTATATTTCACTGCTGCAAATTCTTCCATAAATCCTGGCTACAGTAATCTGTATTCTTATTAACAGCTTGGTTTAAGAAAAGAGGGATGTGTGGGAGGTAAAGGATTAAAAAACAGTATATGCATGCCTCAGATACCTCTTCTTAGCAAAAGCTTGCTTAAATGCAAAAACGACAACAAGCCCTTATATCCTGGGCAGGAGGAGGCTGTACAGAGGATGGAAAGGGAAGAATCACATGCAGCCAGTGAGTGAAGGGCTGAGACATCAGATGAAGCTGTTTGCAGTGAGCTAGAAAGGATTTAGGAAACAGTCTATGCTTTTGATAAACAGGCACGTCATCACAGAGGAAGATAATATGCCAGAAGAAAACTGGCTTACGAGGTATCTTCAAAGGACACACGTGGGCTGCTTGGTGAGAGAATGCTGTTGCCTCTGGTGAGGTGACTGCAGGTCCCTGCTGTTTGATCCCCTGCTTATCCCAGCAATATGCTGCTGCTAGGTCCTTCCATGCTCTTAGGGTCTCATCCACAGGTTTTTTGCCCAACAAAATGGCATTGTGGCCTTTCTGAATTCCCACTCCCCTCTCCTGGAAGTCAGGCTTGTTCCCTCACCCTGTTGATGTGCAGCCAGTTTAACACTGAGGTGCCAAACCCTAAAACATTCCCTCATTTAATATGACTGAGGTGAACTTTTAAGTATCATGGTGTACTTTTTATACCATGAGTTTTTCTCCCAAGTTCTTCTAGCACTTCACCTGACGGAGATTTTTTTTTAAAATTAGTGTTTTCAAGGTGAGCCAAACAAAAGTGGCACCTCACCAACTTTTAAATTGAGCTCAAATGTAGGTCTCCTTGGGCTTGGAGGAATACCAGGAACTCTCATCTGGGCAAATTTTACCAAGAGATGGAAATAAAGTGCATAAAATTTAATGTAGTGTTTCCAAAGGAATTTTTTTTTCATCACAAATGCCAGAAACACAGCTATAGCTATATAGCCATTATACATGGAGGCTAGGATCTGGCCCAGCAGAGCTCTCAGCTTGTAATTACTATATCCAAATGAACAGATAGCCAGACCCTATGCCTCAGCTGGGAAGCAGCTACTGGTGACGAAGAGGCACTAAAGCATTTAGACTATCTCTGAGCCGTGCCTAATTGTGCAAAGGCTCCTCTCCTGACCACCCTCACAGAGTTTAAATGAATGGTTTTTTGTTGTTGCTGAAACAGAAGGTCGGTATTTACACAGACAGGAGGAAGGAGGAACTTCACACCAGAATGGGGACAGCTTCTCAAGCCCCTCAGCTTTCTGTGGTAGCAATCCAGCCATTGATTCCACACTTTCTACATGCAATATCTGAGATGTTAGCATAAGTTATGCTTAACATCTGACTTTGCAGTGCACTGGGCCAAAACCAGACACAGATGAGGAACAGTTTAAGAAACATTTCCTCACCTCCTCTTATTAAAGGTAGGAGTCAATCTGCCTCAACTGGGATAGAGTCTGACAGCTTCGCAATTGCAGATTAAAATTGGACACCAGAAGCTTCTTCCCACCTCCCCCTGGCCATTCACCTTGTCCCCTGGCTTGTCAAAGGCAGCTGCTGCTGGGGCAAATATGTCTGAGCCTCTCATAAATCAGTGGGGCTGCCTGCAGTCTGGAGCAGCAGGCTGAAGGAGAACCCAAACAAAAAAAAAACCAAACAAAACAGATGCCAAAGGGAGTGCTTAGATCAGGTGGTGTGCCCTCTATTGGGGTCCATGAGCCCCTCTTACCAGGGCCATCTCCAATTCAGTGGAGATCTGATGCCAAATGCAAGCCCCAGAAGCCAGCTCTTTTAGAGGAGGAAGCTGCTTTAGGATTTCAGGCTTTGTCCAGCTTCAAAAGGTTGTGTAGAGAAAGTCCTAACCAAACCAGGAGAGAGGTGCCTAGTATTTCCTCTTACTGAATCAGCCTCTGGATATCTTTACAGCAGTCCAGCCTGTCCTCCACTGGAAATGGAGATGCCTGGGCATCTCCAGGCCTGTGGGCAGGGTATGCTATCCCCAACTTTGGGTTACATTCCCAATAGCCACCCAACATCACAGCAGTGAGATTAAAGAAGAAAGCAAGAGTTTGGACTCAGTGGTGTGCCATATAGACACGTGGTATATGATCATATGGAAGTGGTAACTTCATAGTGCTGTCCTGCTAGCATAGAGGAATAGTAGCTTTGTACCAAAAGTATGGACTTCTGTTTAAATGAAATCTTTATCTTTTGATTTTTTCCACTTATTTGTAAAATTACATTGTTCTTCAGTATCTGTCTTCTCACAAAATACATACAAAGATCTTATGCTAAGACTGAGCACAAAATAATTATTATTTCACTCCCAGAAAGAGGATTTTGAAGTCCCCATCATCCCCCAGGAGCTCAGAAATTCATGTCTCCTCAGCAGGTGGGTCCTTACTGCAATGTTTGATGGGGAGCAGCTGCCTTGCTGCTCCTACTTCAAGTTTTCCCAATATGTTGTAAACCTGAGCAATCTAGTTCTTGCTGTGCTTTTCAGGAAGACTCCCTGGCAAGAACACTCATGGGGGGGGAAGGTAATTTGGGTTAAAAGACATAAATCATCTGTGAGCCAATCTGCTGACATGAGTGGGAGTAGAGTGAGTTCAGCACTTGAGAAAGCAACCACCACCTCGCAGGCTCTGGAAGAGCAGTTCCTCTGCAAAACAGTGAGTAATAATTCTGGTTATGTCACTGTCTCTCCTTGGGGAAAACTAAATATATCCTTATACCACTGCTCCTAAGTTTGCTTTTTGATTGCTCTTTCATTTATGCTCAATTAAGCACCAATGCCTTCCCCAAAACAAGGCATGGAAACCTAAAAAGGGGGGATCAGTCACTCTAATTGCTCCAGCAAGCAACTCTATTGGATCCTGCTTACTGATTCTCCCAAGCCCTCTTAGTACCCTGCTGCATTTGTCCATCCACTTCTGCTGGAGCAGGACAGAGAGAAAAAAGAGAGAAACCTTTCAGAATCTGTGTATTCACAGGGCACATCAGTCTGCTTTTGTTGGTGCTCTCAAAAAGCATCTCTGTCCCCGGAGGTATGATTCATGGATAGCTGTTTGCTTAGCAAGTCATCACTTTGCTGGCTAAGTATGCTTACAAACAAGATGGAATGATTCGAGGTTTGCTTGTTTGGAGTATGGCATTATCATTGGAAGCCGACTGTGCACTCACCTCGGTCCAGCACAAAGGAGTGCTGCACCTTTTTGTGGCCCTGATTTGGGGAGAGGGATCTTGGGAAGAAGCAGTGATGTACCTGAGTGACCACTGGATGTCATAATTCCCCACACTGCTTCCACAGCCTCCTCCATAAGCAAAAGGAGCAAACGCGATAAAGAAAAAGCTTCTTGCTGCTGGAGCTTCTTAGGGCTGTGTTAAAAGCTGCAAGGGTAAACTGAGCACTTCACATCCTAAAACAGGATGGGGATAGGTATGAGAAGTATGCCTACTATTTTGTGAAAAAAACCTGTCACTTGGGCATTGTTATGATGGATGTGGAGGGCAGGGTGGCTTCTGGACAGGGGAGTGCCTTCTAATGCCCTCCCTCCTCCCCCC
>VWZN01013565.1:141742-236566 GCA_013396955.1 Regulus satrapa | reverse complement strand
CCCCCCTCCTTTTTGCTTAGGGAAGAGAAAGCATGTATATATAATGGGGCCCACTATTAGGGTCTCCACTTGCCTTCCAAGGCTGCTTCACCTCTCCCGTATGCCCTTTGGCAGCTGGAGACTGCTGGACAGTAACTTGAACAAGGCCAGCAGTCTTACACTTCAGAGCTTGAAGTGAGCACACAACAAGCCGCCTCTGCTTGCTCCAACGCCTCGAATACTGCTTTAACACTGAAAGTAGGATCAGACCTCACATATGCCAGCTGGAGAGACTTGAGAGGACTGCAAAGCAATGAAGCACAGTCACCATCCTGGCTGAAGTATGGGGAAATATTTTCATGGGCTAGGAAGGAGAGGGGTTTGTTGTTCCTGTTGGAGATGTCTGTGGTGTGCACCTTGCAAGGAGGAATCTGTGGTGTGGTTTCCATCTCCTACTGTTCATGCTTTGGCAGCACTGGCTTTGTCCATACTCTGTTTTCCACCTCCCCGTGTCTCTCACACACACACAGTGCCAGCATAATGCTGCCTGTTGACCCATACTGTGTGTCTCACAGGCTGAACCTCAGCAGCTCAGATTCTGAGCAGGGATTTCTTCTATAGCTGAACACCAAAAAGGTCCTAAGTGAGGGGAGAAAACCAACAGGAGGTGAGAATATTGGAAAGCTGGAGGTACAGAGTGTTATTATTAGAGCTCAAGATACCTGCTGAGACAAGGGTAGAGAGATATGAATCCATCTGTGCTTGTGTTTTCCATCATAGTAGTGGCACCAGTGTACATGGTTGTCCTGGCAGCTTCTTAGATTTACCACCATAATATTTATTATTGTAAGCAAATTCCTCACTTTTCTGGGGGGCAGAGCTGGGTGAACACTGGAGCAAGTGCAGTTTGGTTTGTAGTAGCCCCGTGTGCTGCAGGGGACACAGTGCAAAAAACAGATTCAACTTTTGTTGTTGATTTTGGTCCTCCAGAAACTTTAAAGGTAAGAAGGGACTGTGTATTACATCATAAAACTGTATCAAGAGATTGCTGCATCAAGGCTGTAACTCCTTGTTAAGCTATGACATGGCCTTTAAAAAGGCATCCAGCCTTGATTTAAATGCCTTGAGTACTGGGAAATCGAGCATGTCTGTGCATCTCATTTTGAATCTCAATTAATACAGTTTCTGCTCCCTGCCCAGAGGCTGTGCTTTTGTGATATGTGATATGCATTTGTTCATTGGATTAAAGAATTTTCTATTGGCACTGATTTCATCACGAAGATACACCTAACATCAGACTAGCCCAACAGAGCCCCTTCTTTGTTAAGCCAAACAGGTTGAACATCAGGAGTTTCTCAGCACATTAACTCTTGCAACTGTGTTTTGAAACCTACCTTTAGCATCAGTTTGAAATGTGTGCATGCCTAGGGCATACCACAGGCTGGTACCAAACCCAACAATGCTGCTTGCAGGACTGACGCTGTCTCCTAGTGTACAGCAAAAGGGCCCATTCCTTGCCTGGGGATTGTATGAGCTCACATCCCTCTCTGCAGGCAGACAAGCCAATTTCATGGCTCTTCATTGCTTTTAAAGTTGTTAGGGGGAAACTTTAGCCTGTTCCCTGCTCCTGTGTTTATCTGGTCCTCTCCTTCTATGCTCTATCAGCTTGTACACAGGTTTGGTTTTTTTCAAACTCCTGGCTGAGCTGCTTCAATTGACTCCAACAGCAGGAAACTACACAAATTGAGGTTCTTTCTGAGGAAGATTTCTGCAATTATGTGAGGGAAGATGGCCCACAGGGCCCTCACTGGCACAAGGCAAGCAGCAGAAGCAAAGGGCTGGGAACAGGGAGAGGGGTAGAGGGGAGACAGAAGTGGATGTGTGCCCTGTTGGTGCCTGTGCACTGGACAAAGTTGTCCTTCTGAGGAATGACGAGGTCTTAAATAATATGTTTTACTACCATGGCCTGGTCCTGAAGGTAGGTCTTTCCTAATGTTGGTTGTGAAACAGCTGTATGAGCACTTCTAGGAAAGAGAAGGACCTAATCTTTTGGTTAAAACCACTTTTAAATGAGTTTAAAACCCTTTTAAATGGGTTGTCAATGCTTATTTTATCAAAGCCTGGTCCCCCATGCTGACTGTGGGGTGAACAGTTCCATCACCATATCCAGATGACAAAAAAATAGTGACAGCACATCACACAAGCCACTGTCATTAGGTATTTCTGCCAAGATGTTTGGAAAAATGAGCCTGTCCCTATTTATAGACACATGAAAAAGTTAAAACTACTTTTTTAGTGGCTCAGCCACTGAGAACAGGTGACACTGTGGAAGAACTTATCTTTCACTAGCTCGTTTTTCAACCATAAGCTGCAGAAACCTGCAGTGAGATGTTTTTAATCAACCAGGATTTTGTATTGAGCCAGGTAAAATCTTGGGCAGCTGCAACAAAACCAGCTCCTTTCCTAGCTTATAAATGCTGAGAAACATGTCAGGTACCCTCTTGTGAGAGAGGATAATGTGGTGGATACTTTGTCATCAGCAGCTATTGAGAAAGCATTGCACCTGGATCCTGTCTCTAAGCCCTCAGCGCCTTAGATGAGACAGTGATATAAAAGATGTGTATGTCTTTGTGTGCGTAAAAACCTGGTGTTCAGGGCTTTAAATCTGTCTTCTTGTGAGGAATTTCTTGAGAGCTGTATGCCAGCTTATTATTCTTCGCTTCAACACTGTATGCTTGGTGGCTGACTACTTCCACCTATTTGTTCCAGAATTATGGCAGCTTTATTTAGGTGATAATAGGAGCACTGTGCTGTTTTATGAGACTGTAATCCAATTCTCAAGTGGATGAACACTCTGCAAGGCCACGTAGTTTATCCTGATGATTCAAGGAACTGAATTACTGACCAAAAAAGTAGAGGTGTTCCTTCTCATGTTATGCTCCAATTCTTCACAGGCTAAATAAATATTCAAAATATCTGTGCTGTGGGTAGAAAGATGATAAGGAGATGATGGGAATGACAGTGAGAAGCAGAATGATAGAAGAAGCTGGATAGGGGGATATTTTATTGTTTGCTTATTAGTTATGACAGTAATTTCTTGATCATATTCATCATCTTTCAGACAGGGATGGCACCTTCACCTGAAATCCTCTGGCTCTGGATTAGTCACAAACTATATAATTTCCACAGGCCCAAAGAGCTAAAGGTTATTCACAACTGCTAGAGTCCAATCTGTAGCTGAACATACCATGGGATTAAAATGCTCTAGCTCTTGTACTGTGCAGGTTCAGGCTGCTTGCACACGGAGCCAGCATGAGCTGGCTCTGCTTTTTTTTTCCTCTGCTCTGCTTCGTTGTACTGCTTGCTTTTGAAAGCGACTTAAACCAACTTTTTACAATTTAAATAATAGGGTTTGGATATAAATGTGCAGGTGTATGAATTATCATTATGTAGCAAATAAACACCTAACTGGTGGGTGCTTGCAGTCCTCAATAAGGCTGAGGTTCACAGGGTGCAGCTCAGACCTGGAACCAGGGTTTTTAATTACAGTGATGTTTATTACTTGACAAGAAGTGATCCCAGCAAACAAGCTAGGAGTGAAACCAGGCTCTTACTGTGAACACATGAATTCACTGACTCTCCTGGTCTATTAATGTATGCTACAGAGTGCAAGAAATATGCTGCTGAGAGCTATTATTATGGTCCCAGTCTTGCTCTGAGGCTTTGTGCAGCTCTGCTGGGAAGGTTTGTGCTCTGATAGGAGCTAGTTGGGATTAGGTCTGTAAATGGCAACTTACCTTAGGCATTGCACAGATGGTGTTTGTATCTTAGGGCCAGCTGATTTCACAGCATTGGTGGAGCTTTCGGCTTCTCTGAAAGCCACTGGTGCAGGGTCTCTCTCTGGCACTTGCCACCTCTGCACAAACCTGAGTGAAGATACTCCCTCTGGCCTTAGTGGGGGATCCTGGGAACCAGAGGTTTGCTGGTTACTTCTCAACCCCAGCTTCTGGAGTCAGGTGAATTTGGAGCTATTTGGAGGTTTGTCCTCCAGCCACTACAGAGATAGCACTCGTGTTTCAGCATAAGGATTCAGGTTAGAAGGAAGAAAATCTGTAACTCATCAGAGGTGGCCAATATCTTGAAAAGAGCCAGCAATCAACTATTTTGGGAGTTTGCAGAGCACTGAAATACTAATTAAAATTACAATTTTTTTTTAAAGAAAAATATTATCACTTCCATTACACTTAGATATTAATACCTGTTTTGAGTATGCAGTCTTGGTTCTGGTATAATTTCTGCTTTAGACTTCTTAAAAGTTGAGGCTTTTAAGTCCCAATGTCTCTTAAGTCCTTTTGAGGCTGATAAAAAGGAAGTATTCAATAAATATAGTGCATTTAGTCATTATTGAATATTGTATCTCAAAGTTATCACTCTGATAAACATCACTGACCATGGTATTCCAGTACTGTGCTGGAGGGAGGCTGCTTGCCCTGGCACTGGATCTGCTGTTCACTTTATATTCTGCTGGTAGTTCAATAGTACCTTTCAGACCAGCAGCAGTCTCACAAATGCTCTGCTAGGAATGCTTTAGAGAATTTATTTATTTAAAAATAATTAGTCCAGGAGGTAATTAAACTTAGCATTTGGTTTTCTAGGGTAGCATATGAATCATAAATTTGAGGACAGGGTTAATTTATCTCTTGGTGACAAATCTATGTAACTGACATGCCATTTTAGGGGCAGACGCAGATACTTATTCAAATAAGTCATGGATAGAAGATGTGTGCATTAATTATCCTATGACAGCTGCAGCCAGACTCAACAAAACATTTATCTGCCTAGAATAAGGTGAATAAACCCTCTTGCTCTGAGGGAAGCTTCTGGCGTGGTACTTTCCATCTGAGCATCTGAGGAGCACATCTGATAACCAGTGCTGCTGGTGAGTGCAAAACACGTGGAGGAACAAGACCTTGTGAAGCTACTTAAACAGAAGAGCAAGGATGCTGGCATTAAATGGGAACAACTCTGTGTTGGTATTCATTTCTGCTCTGGCTCTTTTCCCACTGACCTGGTCAACAAGACAGTAGTTATACTCAAATACACTGTCTCACTGGTGAGGAAAGAGCTGGTAGTGGCGATCCCAGTCAGCTCCAGTGTCATTAGTCTCTGTCAGAAAACCCTCTGCCAGACAAGTGAGGGTGACAGTGGTGTGGCAATATTTACAGACATGCATACTTTGTGACAAATGACCAGTGTCTTGGAAATGAAAGCTGAATAATAAGCAAATCTTCATTTTAAAAGAAAAATAAAACTGATTACACAGGTATGCAAGCAAGAGGAAGGCAAATCTGAAAATAAACAGCTTTGGGGGGAGGAAAAGAAGAGGTTTCCAGTAGATAAATTTTGCAGGGAAGGGAGAGATGATGAAGCTGGTAGGGAGATGACTGGTGACTGTCACAGCACCTAGCCATGACAGGATGCCAGTTCAGACCCTGTCCCACACATTGGACTGTGAGGTAGGGCTGTTTGCAAGACATACTCCATCTGAAATGCCCTTGGCCTTACCAAAGTGAGATCAAGGTCTGGGCTTTTCAGTGTGTTTTGAGGGTGATGGACGTATACAGGTTGCCTGTATGTATAATGCATTGGAAGAGAAGCTGTGGATGCTCCATCACTGGGAGCATTCAGAGCCAGACTCTATGGGCCTTTGAGCGACCTGGTCTAGTGAAAGAAGATGATCTTTGAAAGTCCCTTCTAACACAATCATTCTGTGATTCTGGTGCTGTCCATGCACAGATACGTAAATGGACATCCAGGAGCCTGCATAAGAGACTCGATAGGTGCTTCATGCCAGCTGGCTTAGGAAGAAACAAGTCCCTTTGGGCATGCCTATCTCCTTCCACTGACTGGAGGTAGGTGCAAGTGGATGAGCTAAGACTGTGGGTCAGAGTTGTGGATAGATGAGGGTGCTTCCTCCCTCAGCCATCAAGGGTACCTGCCTTTCTGCTCTTGCTGATGGAGGGATTGGCCATGGATTTTTCATCCTCTGAGCTGCAGGCACATTTTAGGTCCCATCCTTGGCAGATGGATTTCCTCATGTCATTGCAAATAATCCCGATCTGCTGGGCTAGAGAGGACTCTGTCCAGCTTGTGATCTCACAAGACTACCCAGCACAATCCTCTTAGACAATTCTCTTAGGGAAAAACACTCTAAACAAATCAGGAAAAAATATCAGAATAACCTGTATTTATGAGCCCTTATGGGTGTCTGAATAAGCTTAGACTATGAGAAGCTAGGGAATCCTATTTAAGCATGGATCCTGTGAGCAGATAAGGGACTCTCTAATCTCCTCCTAATTTGTGGCCGTGGTTGGTAGGTATGTCTTTGAAAATATTAGAGGACCAAGGTAATATTAAATGAACAGTATAAAAGCAGCTGGATCAACAAGACACAGTGAAAGCTTCAGGACACGAAAATAAGCCACATACATCCCTCTATGGCTCTCTCCTCCCCATTCATCTCACAATGTTTGGTTAAGCTATTATGTAAACAATTATTATTGTGTACATGGAGGATATTTTTGTGCTGTATCCTTTGATGTGGGCATTGCTTGGGTACAGCTGAGACAAATTTTCAGCTGTGTCAGTTTTTAACTATACATGTAGCTTAGAGATTACTGAGTATTAGGAATGAACATTAATGCTTGTCAGAGCAGGAGCAAGTTCCACAGGTGGTGAAGATATCTCTCCAGCAGCTGTCATCCCGTGGGCTGCCACTCACTTTAATCTCCCTGCCACCCATATTTCTCAGGCGCTTGGCAGCCCCTCGATTTCAGTGCTGAAAATTATGTGCTTCAGAACTTTCATGAAGAAATTTAATAATTTGGTTACATTACAGGGAGGAATCTACCATAAGTTGTATTTCTGAATGTCCCTAATTTTTTTTTTTAATTACTCATTTAGTGTGTCAGTCACAGTGTGTCCCATCCCAGAGCTATGGCAATTTAAAGTTGACTGATGAGAAATCCTTTTGGACAAGCTACTCTAAGGGCCATTCAAAAAAGTTTTCCAGCAAATTCAAAAAGTTTGGATGGATATAGAGCAGTGACACTTCAAATGTGCACAAACAGGACTTGAGCATAACAACCCTCTGAACAGCTTTACTCTGTGTGTGTGTGTGTGTACCTGCACCTGTTTTGACCCAGGAGTCTTTCTCTTCTTTCCTTGTAATGTCCCAATGTTTGTTCATTAATTTTTTGTAAATTAACTTTTCATACTGCTTTCAATCTGGTAAGCTTTTTTTTTTTTCCCCTCCAACTTTTTTTTCCTCTTAGAACGCAGCAGGCTTTTTCTCTTTAGCTGTAGAAAGGGCTCCAGTCATCCTTCCCAGTTCTGTTCTTGCTCTTCCTTGGTGCCCAAAGCCAAATCCTAGCACAGTCCCCTGCCTTGCCCCTACCTTACTTCCCCATGCAGCAGTGTCCTATCGACACCTGGCTTGCACAAGAAGTTGACCCTTTAAATGGTGTGAATTCCCTGTGGGTGTGTGCAGGGGAGTAGTGGGGTCCTCCCTGAGGGCTGGAGATGGGGACAGAGCCTGGGGCACCCCAACTTTCATGTACCACATATTTGAGCTGAGTCTTGTCCTTAAAAGTTTTTACATTTATTTTTATTTCTTCCTGGTTCTATGTGTTCTGTTATATATTCTCTCAATATATAGAACACATATAGAGGACAAATATAGTATGTCCTGTATTCTTTTCTTTGTTATTGTAGCCTCTCACTTAGCAAGACACTTGAATATAATCCAGACTTCTTAAACTAGGTTACCTGAAGATGATGATCCAGAGAGCATTTTTTAAATTCACTGTAGTGCCCCGCACAAATACTTCTAAAAATTGTCACAATTTCAAAACCTACTTTTCTCTTTGCCAAACTTTTCCTAAGAAATAACAATCAACCTACAGATGAGACACAGTAGACCGTGACTATTGTGCCAAAGCCTCGGCATTGAAATCAGAAGCCTGGACACCATTGACTCCCTGTGCAGGCACTTCTAAGGCACAGTTCATCTGACCCACCTGGTGGGGGATAATTGGTCCCTCCAAGCTCTCAATTCTGCCAACTGGCTATAAAAACACTCTAGATAGCTAACTCAAAGCTAGGCCTTTATGCTATCTGGGGCTGATTGAGGACATTTTAAACAGACTGACTACTGAGAGAAAAAAGGAAATTTAAAATAAAACAAAAGGGATTAAAGACATTTTTTCCCCCAGAAGAGAAAAAAGTAGGTCCTTTATAGTACATAGGTCAAAAATAGTCACCTTAAGAGAGCAATACAGCTGTATGTAACATAAATTATATATTTAAACCAGGTCAGATGAGAATGTTCTTTGTGTTCTATGTGTGTGAAAAACCCTAAACTGCTGGGATGGTAAGACACACCCAATTTTGCAGTTGATTAATAATAATAATAATAATAATAATAATAATAATAATAATAATAATAATAAATTTCAATAGTCTTGAAATACCAATATATTAAGAACAAAATTTACATCAAAATTTACACATCCCAGACTTGAATAGTCTGCCCTTGAACACACATCCAAATCCATTTTAGTGCTCAACATTATCATTTACCACACAGTAAAATACAGCTAGTTTCCATGGGGAAAAAAAGAAATCTAAATAATTTTAGGTGCTATTGATACTAGGTATAAATAAAAAAGCATACTTAGAGAATGGTCATCAAATCAGAAGTAAAATCTTACTAACTTGTGTACAGCAAAAAATTTTACCTTAAAATTACAAAACTGCTTAAAACTGCTTGAGAATATTTTGTGCATCACTGCAATTACTTTGGTAGCAGTTGTTTTTTGTCCTGAAAAGGAATTTTTGTTCAGCTGACTTCTGTCCTCAGTGTTCCACTACTTTTATTTTACGAGAGGAAAAGGACAAGTATAATGTATATTCACATCCAGAGGAAGAGTCTGAGGCACAACATAGTGCTGTTACTTTAAAGGAGTTGTATTTTTGCATTAGGCACTGCTTCCCCATGCATTTGTATCTGCATATGTGTGTTTATGTGTCTCTATACACACAAATGATAAGTAGCTACATCGTTTACATTTTTATGGCTGAAGCCCTTGATTGAATTTTCATAATGCCAGGAGGGCCCATTTAGGATTCAGGACCTGCTGTGCAAATATTCACTAAGACATCTGCCCCAAAGAGCTTGTAACTCTAAGAGGATAAAATGTGGCAGGGGAAATAATTAGGGGGAGATGCAGTGACTCTCTCTGGTTACATGGGAGGGTCATTCAGGTCCAGGATCAAGTCTTTGTGCTTGTCTGACACTGATCTATTGGTGAATCAGCAGCACCATTCTAGGTTTTTATCCTGGACTTACTGCCAAACTGTCCCTCCCTCTTAGGAGCACAACATCAGGATATCCCGAGCCCCAGCTGAACTGCACAGCAATATCAGCCCCTTCCAGAGAAAACCTCCAATGGCAAAATCAGGCCAGGTTTTCCACATGGGCATTTCAATTCATGTAAGGAAAAGATTTTGCTGTTGTTGGACTTCTTTTTGAGGTAGGACTGAGAAAGATATTTCCCTGCTGCAGGCTTGTTTCTCCATCACACATAAAAGAAAGGGCAGGTAAGAGGAAGCTCTCAAACCTCTACATCTTTCCCCAGGGTAATATTACTGGGAACCCCCAGGGAGCTGTGAGTTCTGGCACATCTCTACATGCCACCTTTCTAGCTCTACATGTCCACTTTCCACAATGCTCCCAAAATATTCCCAAGTATTTTCCTCAACCTTCCCATAACACCAGCATCTCCGTGCCTGAAGTCTAGGCCCCAATCTCCAACATACAGTTGTAGCTGAGCAGGGAAGGAGGGATATTGTCTTTGGATCTGGATCGAGGTGACATGAAAAGCAAGTCACAGGAACACCTCTGGAGCCCTCACCCCTCTCTGGGGCCAAGGTACCAGAGCCATTCTGAAAATCAGATGCCTACATTTGCTTAGGCAAGGAGTTTCGGTCTGCACTGGTGATCCTTGCAGAAATTTTGTTCCTCTGCTTTTGCATTAGTGGTCAGCCCTGCTGGTTGAGGATGAGCCAGAGCATGACTGCTGATGCACTTAGTTCAGCTCTTCTGTGGGTAGTGGAGGAGCTGCACCATGGTACAAATGCAGCTGTTTGGCCTGTTTCTCCCATGTTTCCATATCTCTGCTGAGAAACTGCCCAAGTGATCAGAAGAGTGAGCAAAACAGACTGCTTTCTTAAGGCCTGCACAAGTAAGTTCCAAAGATCAGTAGGAACAAAACCTTCTGTTGTGGTTGTGATGTCCAGCAATGAGAATAAATGCTGAGAATTGGTGTGATTGCCCACTGTACCTCCCTGGTGGAATTATGTAGAATTCAGAAATCCCTCACACGCTCATTTTCTGCTACTCAATGAAACCATGATTTATTTAGTCTCGAGAAGTGATCCCATGGGAAGCTCAAGAGTTTCAACAGGGCCAAGTGCAAGATACCACACCTGGGTTGAGGCAATCTCTAGTATCAATACAGACTGGGGGATAAAGATATTGAGAGCAGCCCTGCAGAGAAAGATTCAGGGTATTCATTGTTGAGGAGCTAGACATGACCTGGCACTGTGAGCTGGCAGTCCAGAAACCCAAATGTATGATGGGCTGCACCAAGAAACCATGGCTAGCAGGGTGAGGTGACTCTCCCCCTCTATTCCACTCCAATGAGACCCCACCTGGGATGTTGAATCCACCTCTGGGGCTCCCACTGTTAGAGGGCTGTCAACCTGGTCTAGTGGAAGGTGTCCCTGCTCATGGCAGGTTAGACTAGATAGCCTCTAAAAGTCCCTTTTGACCCAAACTATTATAATATTTTATTTTGGTGTTGTCACCATCCCAGTCATCCTGGCCCAACATATCACAGGAATTTGGGAAGGCTGTAGACAAGTGATTCAAAATTTCACCTTTTGTTGTGGCTAATGCCTGAATGCCTGTGCCAATGCCTGTGGCCAATTTGTGCTAATGCCTGTGGCTAATGTTCTCATCCTAGTGCATGTGCTTTCCTTAGTTAAGTCATTCCTACCGCTGTCCCTCAGGATTTGCATATGCAAACCCATGAGCAGCCACTGAGGTTGATGTTTGGGTAGGTGGTTTTATAAAATAGAAATCCGCTGATGGATCTGTGGGGAAATTCTAGGTGGTTATTTGCATCAGATTTGTACATGTAGAAGAAGAAAGGTTACTGGTAGTCATAGCTTTTCAATACAGTGCTTATTTAATGGTATGTTTAACTGAGGTTCAGGTTTACTCCTTGGGAATGGACACAGCTGATAAATTGGCATAAGCTTCCTGTCCTCCACCTCTGATGCAGGCCCAGAGAGTGTTTTGTATGTCCTTCCCTGTGTGGTTACATTTCTAAACCAAGTCTAACCATCTGATTTGGTTTTGTGGATTGGTCTACAAAGTCTTTGTGTGCAGGGTCTTCTCCCCACAGCTATGCTGGGCAGGTGGACCCATATGTCCTGCCTTTGTAGGGTCTGCAGAGGTATCCTAGAGCACAAGCTGCTAGAGAAAAATTTAAAACAATATTAAAGAAGCAAAAGGAAAGTATGTGTATATATGTGTGTGCATCACATTCATTCACAGAATATGAGAGTAGCATCCAGGTTGATATGGATTTTTCTCCCCTCTTCATTTCATTGTTCCTTCTGCCCTCACACACGACACACACTCAAGTCTGTTGGAAAGTACAGAGCAACTCATTAGATAGGCTTAGACTATCTTCTGGGCTTTTAAAGCACTCTTAAAACTGACATTTCTGTCTCCTTAGAGGTAGAGCTCAAATGAAGTTTGTACATCTGGAAAAACTAGCTTTGTCCTCTTTTTCAATGGCACTGTTGCGAGGTCCTGGAGCCCCATATTGCTATCAGAGTATGCCAAAAATCTGAGTATCAAGGTATGGCAACAATCTGCCACTGTCGTGCTGAAGGCAGCACCTGGGTTTGTCTTTGAAAGAGTTTCTCCCTTGTTTGTGTAAAAAGGTTCATAAAGTTGTGGATGCCCCATCCCTGGAAAATATTCTAGGTGTCCTCCATCTTAACAAAGAGTACATAGACCAGATGAATGAACAAATGAGTGTGCTGAGCAATTTATCTAGAAAACATCAAGTAGAGCTGAAAGGGGGACTAACACAGCTTCATTTAAAGTTGAAAGCAAAACCTACTAACATATTGTTGCAAAACCAGAGGCAGTTTCTCTTCTAGCTCAAACACCAGAAGAACCAGACTCCATGCTTAGATATTAAGGTAGGACTTGATTTGAGTTAGTAAAACTTGGTGTTGATATGCAGTAGAAGCTAAAAAGATAAGCTATAAGCCTGATTTTACCTAAAAGCCCCCCCAAAACATGGTGGGGTTTTGATAGAATAACTAAAATTTAAAAGGAGCTAAAGTGCCATGTTCATCATTGCCTTCTCATGGTGTACCTGCTGCATCTGGTGTCTCAGGAGAAAGTGGTTGAGAGCAGCCCTGCAAGTGTAGTGCAGAAAGAGGAGCTGTCCCTGGAAGCCTGTCAAAATCAATGCAGCATAAGTTGTGGGAGGCATTTTCTTTACATCTTTTGGATGTTTGCATCATGCAACATCTCTAGTGGCTAGCTTCCTTCTTCACCATAAGACCTCATCCCTAATTTGAGGCTGGATAGTGGTCACAGGAGAAACCATGACATGCTGTGCAGAAGTTTTTGAAGTTACCTTGATGAGTAGCTAAGGGTAGATTAAAAAACAATAGCTTATTTTGAGAGCAAAATGGCTTCCTCCTCTGATTTCTGACAGAATATTTTTTTCACAGGCCATCTCCTGCCCCAGCCCAGAGAAACGCTGCTGCTCCTTTCCCCATCTTGCTCCTTTCCACGTTAGGGATGGGTCCTTATCTCCTGTCACTCCCTCAGCAAGCCTGCTGCTTCCTTTTTGCTGTTGTTCTCCCCAAGCTGGCTGTGAGATAGGCAGGAAATGGGCTTTCTATGCCACGGGGGAGTCACAGGCTGTTTGCCAGTCACTCAGGCATGTGCTTAATGGGGGTGGTGCTCCAGTGGTCTTAGTCTGGCGGTCACTTGAAGACCAGTCCATGCATAGAGGGGCTGGATAAGGAGAAGGGTTGCATGAGAGCCTTGAGGCAGCACATGTTCCCATTGATTAATGGACATTTTGGGCTAGAGAGCAAATGTAATGAAACATGAAATAAGGCTGTTACAAAAATGCATTGGAGGCTTCACTCTGTGGTCATATTTTTGGGGTCTGAATATTAGGTTGCTAATATTTTTGTATTGCTGTTGGCTGAGGTACCTCAGCTGGTACTGGAACATCTTTAGATATCTCTTCAGGTATAGGACTCACACTTTTCTGCAAGTCTGTTTTTTCCCCCATGAGACAGCCCATATTGCCTCTTATATATGTTACTACCCAAAGCTGTTCCTCACTTGGTGTGACCAAGAAGAGCTTCACTGAAATTATTTTGATTTCTTATAAACTCTGGAAAAAGACTTGGTGGTACTGGTGAATGAAAAAGAAGCCAGCTCACAATGGAAATTTAATGTTTGCTCACAGCCAGCCATATCCTGGGCTGCTTCAAAAGAAGTGTGGCCAGCAGGGGAATCTGCCCCTCTGCTTCACTCTCATGAGATTCCACCTGGAGTGCTGTGTCCAGGTCTGCAGCCCCAACTCTGGAGAGAGTTCAGAGGTAGGCCATGAGGATAATCAGAGGGCTGGAACACCTCGCCTGTTAGGAAAGGCTGAGAAAGTTGGGATTGTTCAGCCTGTATTAGAGAAAGTTTGAGACTTTCAATTTTGATTGCAGCCTTTCAATGCTTAAAGGGGGCTTATAAGAAAAAATAGGAGATACTTTTTAATAGGCACTTTACCAATAGGAAAAGGAGTAATGGTTTAAAACTATAATAGGGCAATTTCAGACTAGATATAAGGAAGAAATTTTTTACAATGAGGGTGGTATAACACTGTCACAGGTTGCCCAGAGAGGTGGTGGATGTCCCACCCCGGAAAACTTTCAAGATCAGGCTGGACATGGCTCTGAGCAACCTGATCTAATTGAAGATGTCCCTGCTCATTGCAGGGAGACTGGACTCTGGCCTTTAAAGGTCCCTTCCAAGAAAAACTGCTCTATCATTCCACAGAATCTATATCAGTAGTGTGAAAAATCCTTCTAGGAGCGATCTTGTATTACCTCACTGTTACTCCTCAGGCACTGAATGGGGTCTTACTTTGTAAGCTGCACTTTTAACCACCTCTGAAGAGTGATCAATCCCAGTCAGCACTAGAGCTGTGCCTCAGCTCTTTAAAAGCAGGCACGAACATTTGAGTCTGTGTCTGATCTACTTACCTTTTACGGTCAGTGGAGAGAAACAGGCACTTCTAGGTCCCAATTTACCTTGTCCAAATGCAGACATCAAGAATAATTCATTGAAACACACTCTAAACCTGCTTATTTCTTTCCATTCTAATGGAAAATTATAAAATGAGGACAAGATGATTAGCTATATGCATACACTTACCCCTGTCAATGTCTCTAGGGAGACATAGGAGAACCTCCTACAAGTTCTCCTACCTCCTATTATATGTTTTGATCTCCAGAGCATCTTACCCCTCTCCATGGTTTTGGAAGAAAGTCAGACAGATCCCTATCTCAGACTACACTTACCTTTTAAGTTAAAAGTATTAATTTAGGATTAGTCCCATCTTGAATCTGCCACTAATAGACTAGTATTTTTTTCTGGAACTGGCCATTCTCCAAAAGAGCTACCATGGATTCAGGAAGCAACCACAGAAACATTTCTCAGAAGTTTAATTTATCAGTATTTTATTTAAAACTTTTTATTTTGTAATCATTATTTTTCTCCTTTGATGATCAGTGTGTCACTCAGGACAGATTCATTCTCCTTTGGCACCGTCTGGGTTAACCTGAGTACTCTGATGGCAGGGAGGTTGTGTCTGGCTGGTTGAGACTAGGTTTCAATCCTTCCTCTGTAAATGTTAAGTGACATCAATCTCTTCTACTTCAAACTCTTGTTTGTCTAAAACTTGAAGAGCGAGAGTATCGCCTGCTGGAAGTTATCTCCTGACACTACATATAGCAGCAAATTTCCAAAAGTATTTAATGCTGCCAAAGGTTTAGTTATAATAAACATTAAAAGGATCATTTTCTTCAAGTGGCAGCTAACTGGCTGTACTCGGAGCTCCAGACGAATCCCTCGAAAGATGTGGAAGGGGAGGAAGCACACATAGAAGACCAGCAAGAGGAGAACAGTGAGTCTGCGAGCCTTTTGCTTGTAGCTAGCCTGTGTGTGGAGCCCAGTGGCCAAGATGCAGATGATGAGTGCATAGCACAGAGTCACCATGAGCAAGGGCAAGAAGAAGGCAAACACAGTCAGTCCCCAGTTGTACCAGCGACTTATGCTGAAGTCCTCAGCAGCAGCCAGGTCGGGGCAGATCGTCTTGTTCTGCCTGTGACTTGGGGCAATCAGGATGGCCAAGGGGCTGAGGGCCACCAGGGAAATAATCCAAACAACTGCGCAAGTCACCACTGCCCATCTCCGCTTCCGAAGAAAAAGGCATTTCATTGGGTGCACAACTACCAAAAAGCGGAAGACACTGAAGCAGCTAAGGAAGATAATACCACTGTACATGTTGAAGTAGAAACAAAACTGAATAAACTTGCACATGAAGTCTCCAAAAATCCAGTCATTTCCATTAGCATAGTAGTGTATAAAGAAAGGAAGTGTGACTACATACAATAGGTCAGTGATAGCCAGGTTTAACATAATAATGGTGCTGCTTTTCCAAGGTCTCATTTTAACACAGTAAACAAAAATTGTCACAATGTTCCCTGGGAAACACACCAGGAAGATCAGGCTGTAAAGGACAGAGAGATAGAATTTCACCTGTAAGAATTCATCATCCTTGCAGCTTGTCAATCTGTCTGTGTGGCCAGGCTGAGCAGTAAAACTGCTGGTGCATTCAGATGCCATGTTTGCAGAAGTCTCCTTAAGACAAAAATCAGATGTTTAGTTTTAATTGATTTGTTGTAGCAGATGTTGTCAGTTAAACCTTTTGTGACTGGAAAAAAGGTTGTATGTTTGAGAAGGCACAGTAGTGAGAGGAAAAGAGGATTTGCTAACGTACCCAGTCTGACCTAGATAACACCATTGAAATGTTTAATTTCACACTTTCCTCTCTTTTACATTTAATTATTAATTTTACTCTTTCTTTGTTTAGCCTCCTTCATTGAAGAAGACAATTACTCCTTATCTGCAAATCTTCAGGAACAGGAAGCACACATTTAGAGAGCTAGAGAAGGTTAGGGTTTAGACTTTGCAAAACTGTGAATTAGTCTTAGCCTATGAGAAAGGTTAAAACTAGTTCACATATTCATATATTATCTTCATATATATTCATAGATTATCTTCTTTAATCTGAGGTAATCAGTGTTTTGTGCTCACAAAACAGAGATGTTGTTCTGCTTTCATGAAAGTCAAAAGATGTTAGGTTTAATTACAGATCTCAGGACCTGATGCTCCCATAACCTGATAGATTGTTCCCTGAACATTTATTACCTTAGAGTCATTTGAGTATAAATTAGTATAAATGTTTTGGTTTTGGTTTTTTGGAGGGTTGTTTTTGGGAGGAGGAATGTTATATCATTTGGATTTGTTGGTTTGGGGTTTTTTAATTTAATCAAGCTTCATAGCAGCATAAAATGGATTTTCATTATTAAAGACTGTTTCTCAAAGGGCAGAGGGAAAATGAAGAACTCAGAGGGAAGGCAGTGATCTTGCTTCCCATTTTATGCCAATTTGAGCTAGGAAGACTTGTCTCTGAAATTATTTCTTGTCTGACACAACTGATTTGGATCTCTCCACAGGGAATTCAAGAAATAACATTTCTTGGTAGTGTTTTAACCTGGAAAAATGGTATCCAAGAATGAAAATCATCTAACCTCAGGTATCAGAAAATTAGCTGCTTAGATTTGAACCAGTCTTCCTAAGTCCCCCTTTACCACCAAAGGAGAAAACTAAGTTCCTCCAAGACAAAATATATCTACCCACAATTGAGGTTTCTAAGGTAAATGATTTGCTTCTTCGAGATGCCTATTTCTTTCCACTGATACAAAAAGTAGCCCTGGATATCTCAAGTGAGGCAAGAGCTGTGCCACTGGTGTGTCTTCAGCACCTCAGATGAGTACCACTCTTCCAGATTCTAACTCATTCCATGTGAGAAAATATTTTAAAGAAACTTCATAAAATGCTAGGATACTATCAAGCCTAGAACCTCTCTCTTGTCCCAGAAACAGCATCTTTAAACAAAACCAGTGGTACATTAAACATCCAGGGTGAAATCAACACAATAAAAACAAAACAGAACAACAACAACAAAAAATGGAAAAAAGGCAGAATTGTATCTTATTCAGTCTTGGAAAATGTGATTCGGTTCACAGCGTTCAACATGTTACCTGTATGACTCTTCATTATCCCAATAACCAGTGGAACATGACCAATTTGCTCTGACAAACCCAGTCATTAAAGCTGGGACACAATGGGCATTATTTCATCATAACAAGTCAGCAAGATGATTATCTTGTGTTACTATGTGTTACTCAGAAGCACTTCAGAGTGAAATTTGAACACTCTCCCCACAATTTAATTAAAGCACTAATGCTTTTTAACATGAATATTAGATCTGGTATAAAAGCTTTGCAGTCAAAGATGTGCTATGTAAAGACTGTCAAGCCTGTTTTAAACCAGTCCAGATTTACAATCACAAAAGCTAGGGGTGTGCATGTTTTCTCTCTTTTCTGCTTCTCAGTGGTACTACTGTCACACACATTTATGCCTCTCCAGTATATTTCATATCATGTTAGACAAATTTACTGGAATATTTGATTTATCCCCAGTTTGGCTTTCTTGCACTGCTCATCAGTTCTTCACCACAATCTTGAACCCTCCAAATTGAAAATGGAGAAATACTGCTTACCTGAAAACCTGCAATTCTGCTTCTCCCCCTGATATTGCTTTGAGCAAAGAACTCAGATTAAATGTATTTATGTCTTCCTTGCCGTGAAGCAGGTTTTAGTATGGCTTTGCAGCCATGTACATTCACTCCCTGTCTGACTGAGGCTCCATGTGGCTGTGAATTGGGAAACTGGTAGAAAACCTCAGTTACTGACTCAAGTTTCAGCTCTTAGAGCTGGGTGACTGGAGGAGTCCTCTTTTGCCCTCTGTCATTCACGCTGTCTTGCCTTCAGTGGGCAGATCCAGCTTGGCTGGCAGCAGGTCTGTGTGCTGTAGTATTCAAATGGCAGCAAATCACATTTAAATTAGCATGTATGTGTGAGTGCATGTGCTTAGAAAAGATGAAATTAAATTTATTCTCCATTTCCTGTGAAATGAAACCTGATCACCAAAGTGAATAAGGCATGTTGTCATTTCAAGGTCAAGTGAAGAGTGTTATGACACACTGTCTTCATTAAAATCAAATTTCTAGCAGAGTACAAATTTTGTCTCATGAAATAAATGAATGTTTCTTTTGGCACAATGTGCTTTCAGAAACGGTGGCATTCTTTCTGTTTATTTTTGATGAGTAAATTATCTACAGTGTGTTGGCTGGTTATTACTGAAGTAGCTGAAATTGCAAACTTGTTTTATTTTGAGCTTTTGCTTTTGGGCTTCATAATTCACAAGATCTGCAAGTTTCTGTGTTTCTTGAGCCAAAAAGACTGTTCTTGAATAAAAATCTCATTATTATCCTTTGCTCAGGGAACAAGATCAAAAGAGATTCTTATTATTATTATTATTATTATTTAAAAACAGTCGTTTGCATCTTGAATTTTTGAACTGTGGTCTTCAGCCCTTGAGCTTGCAACCCGGTCCACACGCAGAGACTCCTGCTGCCCAGTGTGGCCAGCAGCCTTTCTGTCTCGTTACATTTGACGGGTCTTTACTCACTGATGAGTTTATGATGCCTTACTAAATGAGCAAGCTTTCATGCTTGGACATTATGTATGTATGCACGTACAGGAGTATTTTTCAGAAGAGTGTCTTGACTCTGCTTGAGTGCCTGTACTGGGCAGGATTTGGGAGCTGGCTATCTGTTTTGCTGATCATATGGCAGGGAAAGAGTGGTAACGGGGACAATCAAGACTGGGGCAGCAGTAATGTCTGCCAACTAGATCATTATCTATCTGTTACCATTAGGAAAAGGGCACCCTCTCTGCTCTCATCTAACCAAGCTTTTCTCTAGGTCAATGCCCAGAGCACTTTTAAAAAATGTCCAAAGTTTCTCAATAATTGTAAAATACACTGTCATGTACCAGCTCAAGGATCAGCAAGTGTTTAAATAGCTATTACCCTGTTCCTAGGCACTGCATGTGTCATTAGAAACCATTTGTATGAGGCTGTAGCGTTACAAGCACAGAGGGAGCTAATTATAGTTAGGGATCATTTAATGCATTCTCTACTTAATCCATTATACCCCTGAGCAATGGGGAACCTGTGCAGAAGTGGCTGGTTTTTATTCTTCCTTGGCAGTGGCAGTGCCTGAGGTAAAGCAGAAATGGGTTTTCCTGGTGCTGTTACCCAGACCTGCCAGGGATTTGGTGCACTGAGATCTCAGGTGGGAACTGGGGTCACCTCTGTATTTCAAACCCTGGACAGGAGAAGAGAAGGAAAAAAACCACACATTTTCAGACCAATTTTGAGTCATGGTGACTAGAAGGTCAACTCATACAGAGCTGCTCTGCATGGAGATAGAGATAAGCTCCTTAGCTTACCCAAATCTTATCTCATCATCAGCTGGAGAGACCTTGCGGCCACTGCACCCCTGCATCCTCCCTGTATCTTTCACCACAGTTACAGCAGCTCCTCTTTGCACAGAGACCTTTGAAAACATTGGCTTCAGTCATGGCCGTGCGACTGGCCCTGGGAGTCGTGCCAGGCACTACGGAAATTGAGAACAAACTAACAAGGACCACATATTTAAATGGGTTATCCAGCCTCATGTGGGATCTCTGTGGATAAGGGATGATTCAGCAGTGTGACTTTCTCAACTCCTTAGTCTGAGTCTGTGGACCTTTTCTCTTTACCAGCCATTTCTCCACCTCATGTCCATGGACCTCCTAAGTCCGCCCACTGGTAGACCATTTTGATCCTTCACATAAACAAGGGGCTTTTTGTACTTAAGGCTCACCTCACCCTTCTACAAGTATTGGAGGGAAATAAAAATACCCTGTAGTTCCACAGTCAGCTTAAGTGATTCTAATTGCACGTTGAAGTCAAAAGAGCTGGCAGCACCACCTTCCTCCTGTCATCCTAAACCAGACATTTTCAACAGCCCCAGTGCTTGTGTTGGATAAGTGAGCCAACTGAGGCCAAAGCAGTTTTCTTAATCTTTTGTAGGCTTTATGGCCCCATTGTGACAAGTGATGGCTCTTTCTGTGAGTGTGTGGGCGCTCCAGGTCTTATGCCCCAGCAGTGGTGGGGACTGGCTGGGCAGGAGAGGACAACAGCAGAGGTAGATTGACTGGGGCTGGCACTGAAGTTGCACATGGGCTCCTGCTGTGGAGTCGTGTTTCACTCACTGTTCCCAACAACCAGCCACCGGCTGAGGCTGGTCTCCAGCAGGGCTTCCCAGACATAGCACTCACCTCGTGTTTCAGCAGCCTTCAAGGCAGGCTGGAGTAATTGGTCAGAGGGGCTAGCATTTTCCCTGACATAATAAAACTCTATAGAGTGCATGTGAATGTATTAATATTGCTCTTAGTCACTGTATAGAAAGGAAACTGGAATGAATTGGTGGCAGGATTATTAATTAAATATTTCCTCTTGAAACTTTGTACTATAGGCAAAGCAGCTATCACAGAGTGCATGGCACAAATAGGATCATCTTTTCATATGGTATTCTTCCTTCTGTGATGGCAGGATGAACAGGGTGAACAGGATGACTGAGGGTTTGCCCACCTGGGCCACACAACGTCCTTCAAAAACTTCCAGTCAGAAATACAGAAGTGGAGAACAACACCCAGTATTCTTATTTTGCTTTGTGGCTGGTTCCAGACAATGGCTCTCTCCTACAGATGGCTATTGGCTTTTGTGGGCATTGGGGTGGAAGAGGTCATAGCAGGGCTTTTTGCTGTGTCTCAGCAACTCTGCTGAACTCAACTGTAATTAGGCTTTGCAGGCATGAGGGTCCACAAACCAGCACAGGGGCCATCCTCATTTTGCAAAACCTGACCTAAAATCCACAGGCATGGGTGAAAGACTCCTTTCAGAATCAGACCTTCAGGCATGACAGCACCCAGTGTGGTGCAGTAGAAATGGCTCTGACTAATAATTATGCAGGAAAACAGGCATTTTTTTTGGGCAAGGGTTAGGCTCCAGAGTCTTAAGAGCTTTCATTATACGTTTTACTTTTGGTTCAGCAAACACATAATCTTTGCATGGGTTATTTCCCTTAGCAGACATGCATTTGTTTGGCTGATCTTACTCTGTGTGTGATTGAATACCTAATTACCGTTGTTATCAGACCACCCACTGGGAGATACTCTGTTCTGTCGAGGATGGTGTCATGTGTCTTCATCATATGGGGAAATCAACTCCATTTCTCCCTTTGTATTTCTTCCCTCAGACAAAATGGTAAGGGCAGCATTTTTTAATCCCTAAATGCACCATAACTCTAAATTAATCACAGTTAAATGTTGTCATCTAATTATGTAGGAAATAGAGATGCTAATGAAAACTTTTGGAAAGGGATATTTTACCTTAGGAAAATTACATATATAATCTGGAATATAAGCAGCGCTGCTGCCACATCGGCTGAGCAGAAGTAGTTCAATGGAGTTCCAAAAATAGCCCATATGGATCTGAGACATTATTTTATGCCTAATATTAGTCCTTGAAGTGAATTGGTGCTCATTGACTACAGGGCATGAAAGATAAAATCTACTGCAGCCCTTAGCTGATGGCTAAAGTTTTAGGAGGTGCATTGCCCCATGGGAAATAGGGAGAGGAAAGACAATGGAACAACTTATCTGCTCAAAGACAGCATTCACTCAGATACTCTGGTGCAGCACTGCCAAGAGCATCAACCGGTGAATAAAAAGCCCCCCAGGAGCACCCAGCTATGAAGTGGCCCTAGACACAGCAGCTGCACCAGTTCAAGTTTTCCCAGCAGACACTAAAACCCAAACTAAACACATTGGAGATGGGAAAACGGACATAATTGTTTTAGGTAATAGGCCGTTCCCTTAAAATGACTCAGTTCAGGGGGATTGAAAACAGAGAACCAATTTGCTGCCTTATTATTCTGTTGGTTTTTTTCTGTTCAAAGATGAAGCAGCCTCCTTGGCATTCAGTAATGTGTCAGTAGAGGATTCAGCAAAGGATGCTGCTGATATGGCTTCCAGTGTACAAGCAAGTTCTCAGTCACTGAAGATATATTCTCTTGTGGTGCTCTCGCTCTTGTAATTTGTTTGCAGGATGCTGTGGTACATGAAGGAAAGTCTGCCCTTTGTCTTTGGTCACTCTAATAAGGCTTTATCTTCAGAAAGTGACTTGCAGCATCACAGGCCTCAACACATGAATTTAATGTATGCAGCCAAAGATAAGCCTTCTGATTAGGCAGATAATGTGCCCCTCACAAGCCCTGCCTGGCTCTTGGCAGAAAGACCCTGGGTGGTCCTGCTACCAGCACCACCCATGTCTGCTCCTACCTGCACCCTTAACCCCTTCAGTTCTCTCCTCCACAAATTACGCTTGTGCTTTGGAAAACCAGTGGAGCTGGTGCCAGGAGAAACACAAACAGGACAGGCAAGGGAGTTCAGCCATTTAGAACACACTTCAAATTTCAAAGGTATAATTTATCTCCCAAGATCATCTAATTCTTTTCTTCATACAGTCACTGAAATTATATACCGGTGAATTAGTTGTTTGCATTTGTTGTTTGCAGTTGTTTAGCAATTGTTTCTTGTAAGGTAAACAGGTACTTGAAATTATTAGGTAGAATTTTAGTATTATAAACAACAAAAATAAGTAATTTTGACTCAAATTGAAATGAAGACGTTCCTTGACAAAACAGACTGAAACAGCAATCCATAAGAAAATGCCTTGCAAATCATCACTTAACCAGAGTCAAAGGTCTTGTATTTTTCAGAGCAAATTCCCTTTTTATCAGGCAGAGAGCTGTAAAACAGGGAAGATGTTCAGGCTCCTCATCCCAGCTGAGGATTCTTATTCTACCCCTCATGACAGAGAAGCAGCTCTGTCAGCATGAAGGCAGCTCCCTCTTGCTCCCCCTTGCAGAGGTAGCTCTGCCAGCCTCACCCTGAGAGACATTCAGTTTCTCTGCAGAGACATGCAGTTTCTCTGAAAATTTGAAAGAGTCTTGAGCTCTTTAAATGCCTTGTGCTCTTATTATTATCCCCAGGCAATTAAATGGATCTCCAACAATTCAGACTGGGTGGAGGTGCAGATGGCTAAAATAGCCTTCAAAGAGATAATTCATGCAAACTGGACCTGTGGAATTCACAGTTTGTCCTTTTTTTTTTTTTTTTAACCTTTTTTTTTTTTTTTTCCTGGCTATTTTGTTCTCATCTAAATCAAATATATGAAAGAAAGGTGCTATTCTCTGCAGATATTTTCTCTTGCTTTGCCTTTCTATGCCACCTTTCACCAAGTGCTTCAGGATCTCTCTCTGAGGTTTGCAGGACTTGAATTACCAGAGCACTGGTCTCATTCCCACACATGGGTCAGCTGGGGGGCTCTGTTAGATGTATCACATTTGTCTCCATCAGGGCACGAGTTTCAGCTAAAACACCAGCACTTTGTTAAATGTGAATACCATTCTATTGTATTTATTTGGAGATTTTCAATTATAGAGAAATAGAAGAAATCACACCACCATGGGACACAAGATGACACAAGAAAAGACAGAAAAAGCTCACTGTGCTTGACCTTGGCTTTTTAATTTTTAAAAGGGAGCTGCTAAGTAGTTGCTGATAAAACAAAATTATACAATGTGTTAAAGGATATAAAAAATGCAACGCTCTGCATGTTCAGGCTGTTTGGGGTAAGGCTTTTTACCCACTACACTGCATTTTGCCGACATACAACTCTCCTCCTGCTTCTTATTGCCATGACTGATGGCCTGCTGGGATCTGAGGAGGGGAGCTCTAATTAGACTTATATCTGGTTTTGTAAATCATATTCTAAGGAGGTCTAAACTGGTGCATTGCCACTGACTTTGGAGCCAGATTAATCCACCTCAGCAGTGTCTAATCCACTGGTTTTCATGGCACAGTCACTGCCAAGGCCTGATCACAGATATCTCCCCTCTCTGAGGGACTCGGTGCATGCAGCCGGATGATGGTCGCTCCTGAAACCCTCTGTCATGATTCAAAGGGATTTTTCCCATGGCATTTTAGGAGATGGGGTAGAAGGAAACTCCTCAAAACATGCAGTCCGTCTGCTGCTCCAGACAGGGTCATATCCTTGGCAGTCCCAGCAGGTGCTTTTCCAATGTCTTTGAAATTTCTCTCTCTACCAAACTACTACTCCACATCTCTGTGCCCAAAGGATGAGTTGTCTCATGCCTGACACTTTCCTGGTCTAGTCCTAGCTGGGAGCACTCTACTTTCTGTATACATGTCAAGTGTGTAATCACCATCACTATCACTTTTCCTTCATGCCCTTCTCCTAGACTGAACTCTCGATCTCACAATTTTTTTTTTTAATTATTTTTTTGTTCTGTTTTTCTGAACCTCTGTTCTGCTCCCTGTCCAGCAGGTCTCCCTCCTTCTCAAAGTGCAGTATTGGACCAGACATGCCACCCCAGGAGACACTTTACAAAAGCAGTAGGGTTAATCATCCTACCTGTGCTCTTATTTCTACATCCCATTCTGCTGTTTGCCCTTTTCACAACAGCAGAACACATCTGACTGTGTTCAGCTTGTGTCCTGAGCAGCCATTATTTTCTGCAGTACCTGCTTCCTAAGCAGATAGTCCAGTCTGTAGAGTTTTGATTAACCTACAAACATAAATTCTGCATTTGTCTTCATTGTGTTGCACTTTGCTTTTTTCAGACCATTTCTCCATTTTCTGTAAATTGCTTTGAATTTAATGCTAATGGTCTACCAGAAAGCCAGTAGTCCCCTCACTTGTCATCTTCATGCTTAAAGGGTATACTTTCTACTCCATTGCCCAAATCACTAGTGAATATAATAAGGGTGAGCTCACTGCATAATCTGGACTTGGATGGAAAATTTTGTCATGCTAAACATCCTAGAGCTGAGCCTTGCACTTCTCTCCTAGAAACTCACATCAGTATTATCTGTGCCTGGAGTAGCATCTTAGCCACAGTTCCCAGTAGTGCTGGCTGTTGTGCAAAATCTGAGAAAAGGGGCAAATTTTGCATCTCAGAAATACCACGTTTTGTGTCTGCATCATCCTCTTGCACAGCATTTCAGATGGAAACCTTCTCTATCCCATGAAAGGAGCTGGATTCTGCTGGACCATCTTGACGGAGGATGCAGCAGGCCTGTCCATCCCACCATCATCAACTCTCCTGCTCTCTGTCTGGGGCTGCTTGGTTAGCTAGAGGGGCTTCCCTGCATGCTGCCTACTTAGTTTCTATCAAATTCTTTAATAGATTAATGACATCCACATTAAACCTTTTGATTCTGTTGATTCCACAGTGTGCAGGGATGAAGCATTCTGTCAGAAATTATTTTATTAGCTGAAATCAACATGTCTGATTTCTTCCCAAATAAACTATATACTGAGACCATCAATCCTAATTCAGGGGTCAAATGAATCTCTTGTCTTGGGCTGGGCAACTTCTTTCCTAATACACTTCCTCAGTACACATACACACATAACATTCAGCACTAACATGGCACCAGCAGGACTGAGCTGAAGTGCCAGAACAGCAAGGAGAAATTGCTGATCACTTTGATAAGTAGCAGCAAAGTATTGTGTTGCCTCTGCCAGCCTAGGTGGAGGACAATCTAAGAATCATTTAGTTTGGAAAAGACCTTTAAGATCATAAAGTCCAACAGTTTACCAGGCACTGCCAAGTCCATCATTAAACATGTCCCTAAGTGGCACATATAGACATCTTTTAAATACCTCCAGGGATGGTGATTCCACCACTTCCTTGGGCAGCCTGTTCCAGTGCTCAGCAGCCCTTTTGGAAAAGGAATTTTTCCTAATATCCAGTCAAAGCCTCTCCTGGCACAACTTGAGGCCATTTCCTCTCCTCCTACCACTTACCTAGGAGAAGAGGCTGGACCCCACCTCACTACACCCTCTTTTCAAAGAATTGTAGAAACTGAACCTCCTTTCCTCCAGGCAAAACAATCCCAGCTCCCTCAGCTGCTCCTTGTTGGTGGCAAAGCCTAGGCTGATACCCCCCCACACACATCCTCGTCAAGGTGCAATCCATGTCTGTGGAGAAGCACTAAGGGATTTGAACTCAAGGGGAAATTCGAATGACTACCTTTACGCACACACAGATACAGATCTCCCTTTGCCGGTGTGTATGTGTGTGAATTGATCATGATATGGATGTTGTGAATATTGTGAATCTGTAATTAAGCCACTGTTATAACTGCAGAAAATCCTATGGAATCTCTTTATAAATGCTACTTGGTGTAACATTTCACCCTCGAATATCTTTAGCTCATCTTTTTGCGAGCAATAGTGTGGAAACTTGTGTTGATGACATAGTACATTTCATGGACCCCAGGAAGACAGGAACAGAAGACTACTCTACCCCTGAGGCCAGGTGAGTGGTTTTAGCCTCTAAAGCCAATTGAAGAGCATTCAGTATCACCAAAATCCTCACAAACAAATGGAAAAGAGGGTCCCAGAATAAAGGTAATCTCTCTCTCTTTCTCTATCTTTAATTCACACAGGAAAAGGACATATTGTGCAAAATTTAACATCAACTGCTACCCTGAGGCAACTCCTTGGTGAAAGAGCACAGCTGCTGAGATCCATCTGCTCTTTACCAATACCAGCTTCTTGACTCCCTGAGAGATTTTTTACTTTTCACCTCATATCACAGACTTGTGTAACAATAACTGTTTCTTCAATAAAATATTCTTTATTTATTCATAGTGATGAAGACAGGTGATTTTTTGCATGACGGGTACATAATTTGAAGTAATTCTTACAGTTATCATGGCAAGGACGGGTGATAGAGATATTGTAACCACAGGGAATGTGAAACAGTGTCGTAGACCCCAAATACAGCTCTGCTTCAGATTCCAGATACCTCTCCTTAGCCCATCCCTCAGACCCATCATTCGCACCTTACACTACAAGTCAGATAGAGGATATATAATTTAATCTCATTTGGCACGGCTGTGTTTCAAGATTAATGCTTCTTCCTTTGTTCCAAATACCGTGCTGTGAAAATCTCTGCCATGGATTCATGTTCCTTATTGCAGTGAAATCACATCTGGCTGCCCAAAGGGCTCCTCTCTTTGGCTCATTAGGGCCACAGATGTAATCCTTCTCCTGGCCCATCGCCTGATTAGCCCTTTGCTGTGACAAGTGTAGAGGCTGCTGCCTACAGTGACACCCATATTCAGCGACTCACTTAGCTGGAGAGAGAATTGTTGCCACCCACAAAAGACTGGGTGGGACCAGCAGAAGGGACCAGAACAGAAGGGCAACAGAGGTTTTCCTTTCAAAACACCACGTCTGTTTAGGGGGCAGATGAGATAAATGCAGTTCTTGTGACAGCAAACACTTGTGTGCTGGTCTTCTGAAATACAGTTAATTCAGCCTTTAATTATCCTAGCTTGGGAGGAATCTCAGCTGCAGGAATGACTCTGAGAGCTCTGCTGTTTTGCTGGGTCTTCTTTGGTTCTTACCTCTGTCAGCACAAACAAGTTATATTTCAGAAGATTGAAGCAAATCTTTGCTTAGCATTCAAAAAAAGGTAATTTAGCTCACAGAGGGAGTTAAGTGTCCTAAGACTTTGGGGTCTTAGGACATCTTTGTTGGTCTAGAACTAAATAAATAAACTCAGAAAGTATACTCTGAATTGCTTTAGCTTCCCTAGCATTGGCTTGTTGAATCAGTGTGAAAACTTGCTTTAGAGTGGTCAGATCTGTGGTGAGAAAACCTTTTCACAGTGCCCTTATCTGCAGTGCAGGGAGCTCCCTGAGACAGCCAATCTCACCTGGAATGTCACTGCTCTTTCAGGGACAGCAAGAAGAGGAAGATGTGTTGATGCCTGCAGCCATACATTCCCCTCCCACAGCAAGGTTCAGCAAAACCTTGTCTGCATTTCAGCAGTGGAGAAATGTGTGAGGAGAAAACACAAGCCATCATTACCTGCAGTAGTAAACTGGTCTCTTTTATAAAAGAGAGAGAGAAAGACACCATTTGACATTTCTGGCTGGGCCATCAGGAGGGGGGGTGAATTCACTCCCAAAATGGATAAACTCAATTCCCTGTATTTATCCTTTCTAAATATTTTAAATTCTTAATTGGCGACTATCAGTGTTTGTAAGACAACATTTGCAGGGGTAAAACCAGCTCTATTTCTGAAAAATCACAAACCTGTATTTGCTGTAAATCTGGTTTACAGTTTACATATTTATAACAACATAACCACTCCAGCTGTATTTAATTTAAAAGTATAAATCAGAGATGATGTTTCTTTAGAGAAATTTGGAACAATGCTCCCACCTTGCCCTTGCAGATGGTATAAACATATTCTTCCTTTTCCTACTCTTTGCTGCTTCTCAAGCACAGATTTGCTTTTCCAAATCAGACACTGCTTTCCTGCATACTCTACGCTTTACCAGAGCGATCCTTTTACTGGAAAAGTTTCGTCTACCCTCTAGTGGGAATTTAAATTATAGCACCTGCAGATCCCAGCTGCGGAAGTACAGAAGGGTGGAGTCCCTTGGGCGCAGCCTGGAATTACTGCAGGGCCAATCTTCATAGTGTTCCCACCAAGGAGGATGCCCCATTCCTGTCTTTCCCTTCTCTCAGAGAGATGCAGGTTTTCATTTTGGTGAGAAGGATGGGGACTATGTTTGCTGAGATTTTGTTATGTTAGAGGGACAGATTAGTTTTTCACTGGTGTTCATTGATAAGTATCTAGATCTGATAAGCAAGTGTAGCTGTATTAATCATGCTGAGTCAAAGTAAGGATGGAAATTTAGAAGATTTATGATCAATCTACATCTTAATTTAGTTTCCTCTTCTCCCAGTAGAAGAAAAGTTCTGAAGACAGAACATGAGCTGCTGGATCTGGATTAGTGTCTCCAGGAAGGGGGCCTGGCCCAGCTCTGAGGAATGATGGCCAGACCCATGTGCTCTCCCAGAGCAGGTCAGCAGTGGTACCCTTCCCCTGGGTGAAGGCAGCTGGCTAATTATGGAACCTACTTCTGACCTCTGCACCCCACAACAAACAGCCTCCCACCCTGCAGTGCTATGCACACACTGCAGCCGGGAAGGTTTCCCTGTGTACTGCTAATATTTTGAGTTAACTTGCAAATTAGAAAATACTTGATAGAAACCTGTAAATGGGATGAATACAGCCATTAATTACTGGCTCTTGGCTAAGGTCACACACAGTGGTAGCCGAATAACTTTGGTGAGCTGCTTCCCCAAAACCTTCTCTGAAAGAAAACAGGAGTGTTCATTCCAAGATATAGAGTGTGATGTTGGGGATGAAGTAGGGCCTGAATAGTGAAGACACTGCTCTAACTCAACTTTTATTACTGAAGTGCCACCACTGAGCAATCCAGACTCCCTTGAAAATCTTTCCCTTAAGCCTAAAATGCACTTTGTAAAAGCTCTGGGCTGAGAACTGATCTCTTTCCCACTTGGCTGCTAATTTGTTTTGTGACTGGAGGCTAGTCACTTAACTCCCCTGTGCTTCAGTTTCATCACCTGTAAAATAGGGATGATGTATAAATATCTCAGAGCAACTTACTAGCAGAAAGGTAATGTGAGGAAACTCCTCTAGGCAGGTGCTGCTGCCTTGTCTGTAAAGATAACTTTCTGTTGATAAAAAACACCATGAATTGAAGGGAAAAGAGAATTTCCAAAAAGATTTATGCTTGAAATTGTAGCACAGTGCATTTGTGTCCCACTGTCTGCCAGGTCTTCTTCATTGCTGAGGCCAGAAGTGATTGGGCCAGCCTAGCTCACTCAGTGGAAAATTGCCCCCTTGGGATCATTTGGAGCTGGAAATAAATCCACCCATAATGCTTTCCTGCTTTAAGCCAAGTTGCCTCCTTTTTTTGCCCAGGTTTTCAGGTCTGTAACCAGAGCAGAGCTGGAGTTTTTACCTTGGATACCCTTTGAGGCACATACAGAGAAGGTGTTTTCTATCCCTGTCAGCTGTAGGTCCAGGGTATCACTTTGCAGAGTGGCTGGCACCATGAAAGTCCTTGAAAATTAGAGGAGAGAATGGTAATATCACAGGGTGTTCTCATGGTAATATCAAAACACTTTGTCACAGATCTGCCAAGAAAACACCAACTCTGCCAGATGCACAGGAATTGTCTTGAAAAGGTCCTGGGATGCAGCCAATTATCCTGTGCCACTCAGGGGCAAATGGCAATCACAATGTTAGAAGGAACAAAATCAATTTCCTAATCACTTTTCCAGAAAGCTGATGGGTCTTAAGCAACTGGATGGGTCTTAAACTGGATGTAGTGAAGGGAAAGGGAAAGATGGAGTTACCTGCTATCAGGTTGCTGGCTTGGGTAGCAGGGATCATGCTGGAAATACAACTGTATTTTTAAAGGAACATGTGAAGGAAGATTTCTTCAGAAACTATACTTTCTAGCTTGCTTTATTGAAATTCAGTATGGCAGTATTAGACATTTGTGTGCAAAGTTGCATTTCTTTCTGCTTCACCTTATCTTCTTGCACCATTTTACAAAATAAAAGGAAATTCATAAAGTAATTTTCAAACCACACTTTTCTTTTCCAATAAACAAACACATAAACTCAGAATTTTTGTTTTTCTTTTAAGAGTGGAGAGCATCACTGGTACTATAGCTTCCAGGCAACCATCTCTCTTTTAGTTCAGAAATCAGTGATATCAACCATTTTGGGGAGTAGAGAAACCAAGGAGTAATCTTAGAAGATAATGCACCTTATAATTCAAATGCTTTTAAGGTTCCAGCAAGGATGAATCAAACATACTGTGCATTATACTTGCCTGCAGCAACTCTGAAAAATCGTGCTTCCTCTGTGTATTTAAAAAAATCAGCACTTCAGCTTTAAATTTTGTTTTGGAAAGATATGCAGCTTGGTTTGCCAACTTTATTGTCTCCTTCTTCTTTTCTCCAAAGTACGGCTCTGACTGAAAGCAGGAATACAATTTTTTCTCCTGCTTTAGGAGACATCCAACTCACTCTGCCTTCCACCATAGCACCCTGTAGGCTAGGGCATCAAGACAGAAAGACACCTTAGTCAGAAGAACTGTTCTTTTCCAGGTTCTATTTAAAAAACAAAATGGGTTTTATTAAAAAATAAATGGGTTTTCCCCCTCCTTGACTCTACTGTGGGGCATTTACATTGATGTGGCATCAGCTGGAACTGTTGAACGCCTCTACTGTGACAAAGCATAAGGGAACGCACAAATTATTTTTCTTTACATCCCTTCTCCTTTTCTGCTGGCAGGGAAAACCAGACTGAGTTCAGAGCTGGTAGGACCTGAACAGTGATGTGCTCATTTTTCGTTTGCTGCTTTAAAGTTTAGGTTCACTCAACCTGTGTTTTCACATCAGAAAATCATGGCAGATGGAAGCAGTCCTTCCAAGTCCATTTTGCTCACTTAGCCTTATCAGCAAAATGGCAGCATCTATGTGAGGTCTAAATGACACCGTGGTGAGCCTGGCACTGCCACTGCCCTGCACTTTTTGTGGTGGATCATGGCTCTGTGTACTCTTACACTGCACACAGCTGCTGCAGCAGCACCATATATATATATATATATATATACACACACACACACACAGAGCATTACATCAGGACAAAATTGAAGCCTTCTGTTCACAGCAATATCCAACACAGACATTGTCAAAGTAGACCATTTCCAATCTGTTTCAGCCTTTCTCTCCACTAGTTCTTTACCCAGCTATTCATTTTGATACTACCTGCTGTCTGCTACACAACTCTCTCCTTAGGTGTTCTGCAGAGCAGCCAGATTAGGAGAGATTTTGAGAATTCTCTTTCATGCAGAACATTGCTGTCAGTGGTTTTGCTCCCTGGGAGGTTTGAATATGAGGAAGGCCTTTTTGCTTTCATTTCTTTTGAGAACACATGAATTGGGGAGCAAAGGAAAAAAAAATTGTTGATTGCCTCCCCGGACAAACAAAGGTAGAAAACACCTCTGCTGCAATCTGTGACAGTGCATGAGTCACTGTGAAGAATAAGGTTTGACTTGCCTACAAAAACAGTTGGCAGCTCCAAAGTTTCACCTTTAATGTCATCAGCGTTGACATTCTCTTGAGAGGTTTGCCTTGCAGGGTTATTCTCTTGGTCCTTTTGCAGTCCCAGGCAGAGAGCCTGCTGGTAGGTACAGAGCTGACGTGACTGTCCTTGCAGACAAACCTACCAGAGGCTTCTGATAGAAGCCTGCTCACTGGAGCATAGCTATGGTGTGAATTAGCCTGCAATAGTGTAGTAATTTATGTAGCTATATTGTCACACTGTGTACAGAGCTTGAAAAGTGTCGCCTGTTTACTGCAATTGAAGCACTTATCCTTGTTTCAGCAGTAAACTTAACAGCAGCTAAAAATAGAAGCTATTGAGCTTCACAGTAAGCAAAAGGAATGAGTTGCATGAGATAATGATCTCTCAGTCCTGCCGAGCACCTGAGCAGTCCTTGAATCCTTTAGAACTGTCTGTGTTAAGGTTGAACTTTTCTCCTTTTCCAGACCCAGCCATGCTACTGGGAGACATGACTACCCTTCTCCTGAAGGCTTTTCCCCCATCAGTGAACTACAGCTCCAGGACCACCCCCTAATCTACTCTGGCACTTTAAAAATCAGCTGGTTTAACCCAAACTAAATGAAAAAATATTGTGGATGAGCAAGTGAGATATGAAGAAGGCAACCAAACAACATCTATATTAAAGAAAGAGAGGAGGAGGCAAAGAGGTAGCTCCTCTCCAAGTCACTGAGACTCTCACTTTTTCTGTTAGAGATGGAAAGCCTTAAAGACTTCTATTTCACAATTTTTACCTTCGGCTGCTTTATTTTCTATTGAAAATGTAGATATATGGAAGAGCTTCTGCTTGTGTGTGATAAGCTCAGCTTGGGCTTGAGAAGGAAGAGCTTCTGAGAACAAGAATTAAAAATACACTGACAGAGCAAAAAAGATAATTTTTAATCCACTCCTTCAGATGTATATGTGGAAGTGGCAGACACATCTTGTTCTTTTACTGATGTGGAAGAAAATTTGTGCAGCGGGTTTGTACTTTTTATTCATGTTGGAGAGTTGGAATGTTATGAATCTATGTCAGAAAAGATTTATTTTGTGTGAATCACCTCGTGTTGTGTAACTTTTGGGGTTGAATTAACCATGCATATGTGAAACCAGGTAGCTTGATCATGACGGATCACTATCTACTGGCAACCTGTAAAATTTGGCCTTTGACAACAGTGCAGAAGAGAAATCAAACTAGAAAGCATGTCAAAAGGCCTGTGGCAGTGCTTCTGAAAGACAAAGCTGATGGATGGTCCTTTAACAAAGTATTTTAAATATCCACAAGGCATCATAAACACTACTTTTTATTTATACATCTGCTCTTTTTGCCACAGCAGACACTGTCAACCCACTGAAACTATCGGCTCCTGTCCAGCCTATGAGTCACAGTAACCACAGATTTTTCTCTACAAAGCTGCTACCTAAATATTGTTTGGGGTTTTTTTCCTCCTTTTGTGCTTGCACAATTCATTATTTCTACTTAAACATAGAACTTTGCACCTGTCACTGTTTAGTAGCAGCCTGTGTCTCTGCAGATCATAGCTGCAATTTGTCACCTTAATTTTGTCCTCTCAGCTTCACATAAATGTGTAAATATAAGAACCAGACTTTATTTCATCATCCAATTTGATAATGAAAACACTTAATGCCCCCGAACCCAGGACAGACTGGTCAAATTCACACTCTCTGGCTCCCCCTACTCTGATAGTAAATCACTAATATCTTGACTCTCAGCATAAACTCTGGAAGTAGCAAAAGTAGTTTCCTTCAGACAATTTCCTTAGCTTATACTCCAGAGAGTAATCTCAGATAGTCAAAACTTATTCTGGAGTCAAGAAATGTGACATCATGCTATCCTTCATGTATGAGCCTGGTAATTTGTTGTAGTAGGAAATCAGAATAATCTGGGATTTTAAACAGCGGATAGATTCATACAGGCTGGTACTCATCTATAATCATCTTCTGCAGACTAATATGATTTAATTAATTTTTTCTTCATTTTTTCCAGATACGTATATATATTTTTTTAAAATTTTTTTCTTTTTTTAAATTTTTTACGTATCGTTGTAGTCACCATGTATATCCTCCTCTTCTATTCTTCCCATCCTCCCTTAGGCCAGTTATGAGATTTTGCCATTAAATTTCTCAGTGCCCCATGATGAAGTTAATTGGGTCCAGCCAATCTGAAAACATCTGATTTATCTAGGAGCTTTCTAAGTGTGCGACTCAGTGGTTTCAGAAAGCATGGCAATATCTGCTGTGTTTTACTTAGGCTGTAATAAACAAAGCACTACATCAGTGACAACACTGAGATCAATGGAAGTTATTCTCATGTCCAGACTAAGCTCTCCATGTTTCTGTAATCAATAGCAAAGCCCAGAGCTAGAGAGCCCTGTGTTTCCCAGATGTCTTTGGGAACAGTCTGGCTGAATGGTTTTCAATTTCACCTTCAAGGTGGCTTACAATCTTGTCTTTTTCTTCCTCTTTCTTATGTTGCTAAGAGAGGTGTATATCAACCTGCTTCCAAGATATCTTTTTGACAATGCTCTCCTGCAGGGAGAGGGCAAAGTCGGCTGCAGTTCTTGCTATCAAACCAACATAACTGTCTTTGCAGGAGTTTAGAGCACCAAAGCCATCCTGGGTTTGCTGAAATTTACTTCAAGGGGCTCCTTCACAACTTTAATTGATGATTTCTGACTTGGTCATATAGTTTTTGCTCCTGGACTACTTGGTCCTGGATGTATTTGCTCCATTTACAGCTTGAAGGAGAGAGCATGGCTTGCTGGAAGTTGTGTCCCACCACAGCATAAAGCAATAGATTGCTACATGTGTTGAATGGAGCCAGTGGTTGAGAGACACAGTAGGCAGAGTGGATTTATTCTCCGTGTGACAGCTGACTGGACACAACTATAGTTAACCCAAGCTGCTACCTAAGATGAGAAGAAAAACTTTCCAAACAATATTAGAGCTGATAGCATAAAGCACAGTCTTTTAATGAAACTTTCATTGAAAGATTGCTGTTTGTGTTATCAGTTCTGACATTGTTTGGAAAGATTTTTTTCCTATCTTAGGCAGCAGAGCTACCCAAAAGACATGGAAGGGGAAGAAGCGCACAGAGAAGACCACCAAGAGGACAACAGCAAGTCTGAGAGCCTTCTGTTTATAGCAAGCCCATGTGTGGGGCCAGCCAGTGGCCAAGGTGCAAATAATGAGCACAGAGAACAGAGTCATCATCATCAAGGGTAAGAAGGCCAGGCTGGTCAGCAGCCACCTGACTATGCCCAGGTTTTCAGAGCTGGTAAGGTTAAGGCATCAGAACCTTATGTTTTGAGCCTGTTTTGAAGAGATCAAGAAATTGACAGGGCTGACAGCTTCCAGTGACATCAACCAAATGGTTGAGCAAACCACCACTGTCCACCGCTTCCTCTGGGTGTGGAAGGACTTCATCATGTGAACCATCACCATGTAGCAGAAGGCAGGTGAGGAAGAGGATGCTGCTGTACAATTTGAAGTGGAAGCCAAAGCAGATGAACTTGCACATGAATTCACCAAAAATGGAGTGCTCCCCAGTAGCACCAGGAAGGGAAGCAGTGAGGTAGAGCAGGTCTGTGAGTGCCACACTCTGCCTGATTATGGTGCTGCTCTTTCAAGGCTTCATCTTGAAGCTGTTAGCACAAATGGCAATGAAACTTCCCAGGAAGCCCACCAGAAAGATCATATTATACATAATGTGGAGGTACAAAGTCTTCAGACCAACTTCCACACAGTGCATTTGGGAAAATCACCTTCACCATCTCACTGGGTGATGGAGTTTGCTGAATTGTCATGTGTTGTGTTCATTTTTTTCTCCTTAGCTGTTAAGGAAGAGAGAAATTTTAAGTGTTCACTGACAGTTAAGACTCCTCACATCTCAGTTAAGACAACCTATAATCAGGTCTTTCCTTTCAGGTGCTCATCAGTGCTCCTACTAAAGTGACTTTTATGAATAAGGAAAGACCATGCTGTGTTGATAAGAATTGATCTTGATCTAGAAGCCTTTTATCATATCTGTATAGATCCAATTTTATTTTACAATACATATTTTAAAATACGAAAGGGCCTACACAAGCACAGTGAAGCTGTAATATATCCTTATATTACATATAACAAAGCTGTAATATACCTTTATTCCCAGGCCCACTGTGTTTGATGTGTGTCCTCTAGTATAGGAAGTTCACTCTCTGCTTTCATCAGGGGTCAAATGGAGAAGAAGGACAGATTAGTTGTATTGTGCTGCTGACCAAAAGAATAAGAAGGTAATTTCCAGAACATAACTGTTCCATAAAAGGCATTTGCAGCCTTGTTGGTTAAGTTTAAAAAAAAAAAAAGGTGGGTGGATGTTGAAATGTTTTCACATTCTTTTTGCTACTGGAGTTGGTTAACATATTTCTTCTTGCTTCTTAGAAACCACTGATAGAGGAATATTTAATTATTTTAGTTCATTAACAAGATTGATGTTCCCAAGAAATAAGTTATTTTTAGGCTTGTCATTAGCTGCTATGTAAATTTCCATCCCCTTAAAATTTTTAAACGGTGTTTTGCTTTGACATTAATCTTAGATAGAACTTTTCTGAAACATCAGAACAAATTCCTCCAATTTTGTAAAGCAGCCAATTGCAAGATGCAATATGGGACATGAACAGGATTTGAGGAATGTAAAGACAGCTGGTGTACAGTCTCTACAACAGAAAATAGATGGTCACTGATGTACATAGCAAATAACTTTTAACATGGCATTCAGTAAATGTCTTCATTTTTCTGTGAAGAAGTGGCCTCTTCTAAAATGGTGCAAATGTTCTGCTGGAAGAACATTTATACATCTAGCATAATTTTTTTCCTGAGGAATGCAGCTTCTTATAGGATGATGCCTGTCCCCAAATTACTGTGGCCTGGATCTGTTAAAATGGATGCTACTGAATCACTGCTTCTATTTCTTGTTTTGCTCTGAATTTTCTTGCTGTAGCTTCTACTCTCACTTGTGAGATCACACAGAAAAAGGTTGCAGGATTTGGATTCAAATTTGTGTAGAACATTTGGTTCAAACATACTTAAAATAATTTGAAAACTGAGGCTGGAGCTTGAAAAGATATATGTCAACCACTGGCAATGGTTTTTATAGAGCAAAACAGTTTTAAACCTCTTGTCATGGCTGGGGATTGTGCAGGGGTGGTTTGGATGAATCCAGTGGTTCTACTTCACAGTTGTGCAGCAATTCCATGATTACCAAACAAACCTGAAGCCTCTGCTGTGGCTAATGGTTAACCAGACTGGCAGCAGCAGCTACACCCTGCATAAGCTGTGCTGTGCTCTTTCAGATGGGAGCACCAGGACTGCGCCCATCCCGCAGTTCACAGTGAAGGGCATGGCTGAGAGCTTTTCCCCACACCACTTCCTTTGTGGTTTTTTTTAGACTTTCATTCTGTCAGTAGCTTGCTCTCCACCAACCAGCATGTTGTTGTAGCAAACCGTGTAGGCCAGAGGGCAAACGCCTGTGATCACCAAAAAGCACATCAGTGGCACTCAACCGTGCTGCCCCTATGGAAGCCACTTGTCCTCGGGGGCTTTTGGAGCCTTCGCTATGCATGTGCTCTATGTTATGGCTGGACACAGGTCAAGGAACTCCCTCAGAGGCCAGACCACACCCCAAGCCCTGCACTGGTCCTGGAAACACAAAGTGGGGACAGGTACTGCGAGAAAAGCACATTGGTGTGGGGTTTCAGTGCTGAACTGCCCTAAGGTTACAACAGCTTACAACAGGGACCAAAGGAAGAAGACAGTGAGTCTTTGCTGTCAGCCTTGTTATTTTGCTGTCTGAATTACAAATAGAATTTAGATTCAACTTAAATCTAATTAAGGAACAGTTTGTACCGTGGCAGATTTTATCACACTAAGTAATTGGCCATAATGGCACTTCTACAGCCCAAGCTGAGGGCAAATGATATATGCTGTAGACATATAATGAACTTTAAATAAATTACCCAAAAGCAGAACTCATACTAGAAGGGAACTAGATTATTGAAACAGAAACCCTCTTTCAGTCTTAATGGTGGAGTCACTGCTTTATTGCATGGTATTCTTTACTGTAACCAATTGATTGGAGTCACTTTAAAAAATGTTGTGATTGCATGTCTTTAATTGCAGTCACGTATGAGGGAAACTTGTCTGCTTCTGCATTGTGATAATTTAGTTACAGCCTGCTGGAAATAAAAGCCAAATGGCTGCAGCCATGGCAAAGTAACCTAGTGCCTGTAATTAGACTATATTTCACACAGATGTGTTGCTGAATAAATTAAATAGAATTTGGCTCACAGTGTTCAAGTCTTCCACTGACTTAGATTTAAAAGACACAAATTATATACTTAGGGATCAAGATGTGAGCCCTCCTTCCCTTATCCATTATAATTCAGAAGATGCTTTCATGCAGAAAGAGCATGTGGATTTAACTCCAGTGTTGGATGCATCCCAGGTAAGTTTAATTTGTTCCATATTTCCGTCATCTTGTAACCCTTTGCTCATCTCTCTCAACTTTTCCCTGCCTCCAAGTTCCTACCTTTAAATCGAAATATGCATTTTACCTATAAACCCTTAGTGTTGTTTTCTCTTCACAGCTGATTTCTTAAATCCTTATTCCAGCTGGCAGGGTTTGCTTTTAAATTCCACAGGTTTGTGCAGTGAGACAGGTTGGGAAAGCACCCACAGGCTATCAGGCAAGCTGTGGGAACATTCTGATTCTGTTCCCAGGTTTCTGCCAGGCGACAGCAGCATGGGCTTCACGGTGCTAAGCGAGAGCAGCCTTGCCCCCTCTCACCTACTTGCAGACTTGCTGCCACGTCCCCAGTAGCAGGGCTGTCCTGGTGTCACCAGTCCTCCCATCTGGCATCCAACACCTGCTTGGGACATAGGGGCCTACCCTGTCTCACTCTCAAAGTCAGCTGGGACTGCCTGTAACCTGCCCAGTTTGGCTGGGGTGGTTTGCTAGGGTTGCTGCCAGCCCACAGTGAGGGAGGTGGACCAGCAGCACTCATGCAGGGAGAGGAAGCACCATCCCAGTGCCTGTCTGAAGGAATACACATCTTCTGAGTCTCAGAGCACAGGAGAGGTGGGAGATGAGGGGAAGGATGCAGAAAGGGCAGAGTCTTGAACTGGCAGGAACTTCTTTGCAGAGAGCTTGGTGGATGCTGTGAGCTGAGACCAAACCCTTGTTTTTCAAGGACAGCAAAGGTACCCATGCTCTCCAAACTGCAAGCATGGTGGGACCTGTTGTCCCTTCTGCATGGATGGATCTGGCTCTGAGAAGAGCAAGGGCTGTGAAACCAGGGCTCAAATGGGTCTTGTGGCTGGAAGAGATATTTAAGATTGTGTGATTGTGAAGGCAACGCAGCTGGAGATGCATTTTGATGGAGACAAAAAAAAATTGCATGAATGACAGAAAACTACTCTGACCATGTTACATGACTCGTTCACTTTTCTGCTGACTTGTCCAGAGATCAGAGGAAAGGCCCTGGAGACAGACCTGGAGAGGCTGAATCGACAGGTTGAAGTCAACTTTAGAAGGTTCAATGAGGCCAAGGGCCAGGTCTTGCGCTTGGGTCACAACAATCCCACACAATGCTCCAGGTTTGGGGAAGAGTGTCTGGGAAACTGCCTGGCAAAAAAGGGATCTGGAATGCTGGTCAAGAGCCAGCTGACCATGATCCAGAATGTGCCATTGGCCAAGAAGGCAAATGGCATTCTGGCCTATGTCGGCCATACTGTGGCCATCAGGAGCAGACAGTGATTGTCCCCCTGTACTCATCACTGCCGAGGCCACGCCTCAAGTGCTGTGTTCAGTTCTGGGCCCCTCACTACAAGGAAGACATTGAGGTGCTGGAGTGTGTGCAGAGAAGGAGCACAAATCTTCTTCAAAGGGGTCTAGATATTAAGTCATGTGAGGAATAACTGAGGAAGTTAGTGACTGAGGGTGTTTATTCTGGAGAAAAGGAGGGTGAGGGCGGACTTCCTCAGTCTCTACAGCTGTCTGAAAGGACCTCTACAATTTGTGCTCTACAGCTGCCTGTAGCAAGGTAGGGGTCAGCCTCTTTTTCCAGGCAACCAGTGATAGGGCAAGAGAAAATGGCTTCAAGCTGTGCCAGGAGAGGTTCAGGTTGGACATTAGGAAGAATTTCTTCACAGAGGGGTGATTAGACATTGGAATGGGCTGCCCGGGAGGGTGCAGGGGTCACCATCTCTGGAGATGTTTGAGAAACAACTGGACATGGAACTTAGTGTTAAGTTAGTCAACATGGTTAGTTGAATCAAAGGTTAGACTCAGTGACCTTGGAGGTCTTTTCCAACCTTAACTATTTCATGATTATAAAAATGAAGAAGCCTATGTCAAACTATGTGCTCCTTTTGGATCTGGTTAATAAAACTACACAGCCTGCTGTTTGATCTGGATCATTTTATAGTCCCCAAATATCCAGGCAATAAAGCAGGAGAAAGACTAGCACTTCCTTGGGTGTGATGGCCAGCTCTCAAGAAGGGTCTGGCACAGATCTCCTCTTCCTTTGGAGTGGAAGAAGTGCTTATTCTTCCACACGGGAAGACAAACAAGACAGTAAAAAAAAAAGACAAAAACAAAACTGGGGTTTTACTGTCTCTGCACAGTGAACTGGAGGGAGCATGGCCCACCTAGAGTTGCTGGAGCAACCACAGTGTGGATGTTGAAGATTTTATGGGATGACTCTGTTTTCCAGTGTGCAGTTCTTGCTACAATGACCCTGCTATGAGAGGTAGTGATAGCACAAGGAAGAATGGCTTTTAACTGAAAGGGGGAAGGTTTAGAATAAATCTAAGAAAGAAATCCTTTACTGTGAGACTGGTGAGACACTGGAACAGATTGCCTAGAAAAGCTGTGGATGCCCCATCCCTGGAAGTAATCAAAATCAGTTTGAATTGGGATCTGGTCTAGAGGGAGGTGCCCTCATGACATGGGGTTTGGAATTCGATGATCTGTAAAGGTNATGCCCCATCCCTGGAAGTAGTCAAAATCAGTTTGAATGGGGATCTGGTCTAGTGGGAGGTGTCCTCATGACATGGGGTTTGGAACTCGATGATCTGTAAAGGGTCCTTCCAATACAAATAATTCTATTATCCTATGATTTTATGATTGCAGAGATCTCCTGTAGTGCCTGTATCAAGCATGTTTTGATTGTCTTCTCTTCAAAAGGTTTTGACTCATGCTGACTGGTCTGTGTGGACTTCCACCTTCTTTCAGAGCAGTGATCTTTAAGCTGGTTACAGGTTTCTCTTTTTTTGGAAAGAAAACACTTTCAAAAGCATAAGCATTCCAGATTTGATTTTGAATTGAATATTTGCAAACTTCTGCAAACAGGTAGGAAAGTTATTATCTTGAGAGAAAAATGTTTAGATGAGGCTGAAAAAAACTTGAATGTTTTCCAGCACCAAACTTCATCTCAGATCTCATTTGAAGGTATTATTTACTTTCTCATGATGATAAGAGATGTGAACCTGGAGATATGAGCAATTATGTACTGCATAATGTAATGGTGAATCAGGCTCAAACTGTTTAGCAAATACAACTTTTTAAATGATTGCATAACTGTCTTGTTTACCTGATGGTTTCAGTATTTGCCATTTTCACATGAACGACTTTCTGCTTATTTGTCATTAATAGTCTATTCTCCTTAACTCCTTCTGGTATCAATAATGTAACATCAGCCTCAATAGTGAGCATTACTTCTAATGCTAGAGGACTTCTAAATGCCTGAGTAATAGCTGGTATGAACCACCATTGTCTACAGAAAGAGTTGAAATCACAGTTTACCATGTGACGGGGTGCCAGATGGTATTAATTTCAGTTCTCTGCACCATGAAAATTGAACATGCTACAAAGGGCATATGGGGAGTCGTGAAGAGACCAAGAGCGTGAAGTCAGGAATCCCAGCTTATCCCTATATACCTGGATGAAAGACTTTCTGCATTTTATTTATGAGTTCTTGTCAATGTAAAAAAGACAGAGGGTTTTTTTATTATTTTTTAAATTCATTGTCTAAGAAACAATTTTCTGCTCTGGTATGGTATTTTGGAATAAGTCTGGACATTGTTCTGGCATTACAATTCAAATTATATTAAAATGGCATCATTACTTGAATTCTTCATCTCAGATTTAGTGTTTGTACCTCAGGAAAAGATTTTGGAAAATTGTGAGTAGCTGGAAAAGAGCTTCAGGAACAAATGGAGTACTGGGAGATGTTGTGACATACCTTGCAAGATGTGGAGGCCTTAGAGATTCTCTCTGATTAGTTTATTTGAGAGATTATTTAAACAGAAACAGGTGACAGCCATGAGCTCATTCATTGGAAGAGATTCCTGTCATCAGCATAGCTTAAGATATGCCAGTCCAGGGTGTCAGTGAAGAACAAGTAATTCTTTGTGAGAGTGGGATTTTTTAATTAGTTATTACTAGGAGGACAATTTTGATTTGAGACAGAGAGGAAAAAAATCCTTTTATTCCTTTGATAGTTTGTTCTCATGGCAAATCCTGGCCACAGTTGAAATCACATTTAGATTTTACTATGACTCTCTAGTTTGTACTTCCAACCTTTCAAGTTCTTCATGTATGTTTCTGCTATAAGGGGAAAGAAGCCCATTTAGCAATTCCTGTTTTGTTTTTGTTGAAATATTTAAATGTAATCATCTAATCCCCTTTCATACTTCTTCCTGCTTGTTTTGTCTCAGGCATCCTGTGATAGCATCTGGGCTTCTCCCCCAATTCTTCCTGCTGCCACTCTGTATTTGCAGTGGAACATTCAGTCCTCCAGCCTTCACGCTGGGTTTCTGCATCTCTGGCTGGAGCCATGTCTCTGCAGGCTGTACCAGACTCACAGACACCCCCAGTGTGCCTGCCCAGTCAGCTCTGCCCAAGCTGCCTCAGGATTCTGCTGAGGGTGTCAAGGGTGGACTGTTCTGCACACTCCACCCTCCCAGGCCCTAACATTCTCTTGCAGCAATCAGTGAATCTTTCCTGCTTCTCTGTCTCTTCATCCACTGATCATACAGGTATCCCTTCTTACTGTGGCTGGAGCACCAGGTGATGATGCTGGGCACTTTCTGCCCTGTCATGGGGGAGAGATGGGAGGAGAGACCCTTGTATCCCTGTTCCCTTCAAAAGTCTAAAAATTGAGAAAATCTCTGCTTCTTACTGGTGAGAGAGACTGGAATATAAAGAGATGCACTGGGCTAGGAAATCATCAGCCAGAGTAGGAAAAGCAGAAGGAAAAATTGCAATAATAATAATAATAATAATAATAATAATAATAATAATAATAATAATAATAATAATATCTAAGAATCACAAAAAAACCCAAAAAAACCATGCTGATGCTGCACCAGCAACAACAGAACAAATAATGTATTGTGCTGTCCACTTTTACCATACAGAGCAGTGAAGTTGTGCAGCAAAGCAACTGCTGCCACACAAATTCAGCAAGGAAAGCCTCCATAGCACAGCCCTTGTCAGGGTGTCTCTCCTGCTTTTCAGGTGTGACTAGGATGTGCTATGTAGTCTACAGCTTGCTTCCAAAATATCAATACCTTAAGGTGGTTCAGTTGTTAGAGATTGCCTTCTTCTGTCAGAAAATAAATAGGATCCTCCTGCTGTCATTCCCAGCAAAACCTAGTTGCTTTTTTCTCCTTGGAAAAAGGTTTTCTTAAATAATTTAATTATTTGAAATTCTTTCCTCAGATTTAGGTGTTCTTTTGCATGTATTTTTACACAAATCCCACGTGATGCATTGTGTAATCTTCCAATAAACAGTTTTGAGCAATTTTCATGCTATGCGAAGAATGACTTTGAAATTACTCTGTCCTTATGTTTTGGGTCCGTTTTAACTGAAGACTTCAAAGATGATATTTGTCAGATTGCCAGATTTCACATTGATTGATACAATGTTTACAAAAGTGTTACAGGTATCAGTGGAGGTAGTACAGGACACTAATTGCCCTTGATTCCTCCAATAAATATTATCTGATTTTATTTGCCACAGGCTTCCCTCCTGCTATGTTGCTCCCTTCTTTTTCCAACAGAGAGGTTTTATACTTGCAGTTGAGAGATTTTAAGGGCCTACCATTGAAATACATTCACCAGTTGTCATCAAGGTGATTTAAAACATGCACAAACCCCATGTATATATTTTCATTCACACCCACAGTTTTTCCTTTGGTGAAAGCTTTCCTTTTCCTTTGATTCTGCATACAATTCCCAGGGTGCAGATGTCCTGTGAGCATTGGCAGCTTAGCAGTTTTCACCACTGAGGCACCTAGACCATGTGTTCTTCCGGCTATTCATTCCCCTTCCTGCACTGAGCACTTCCTTCCTGCACTCAGTGGGAAACTCAGGCTGCTGAAATGTGGTGGATGCCAACTCCTCTACTCCTTTGTGTCCGTGTGGCATCTTTGCCCCCATGGGATTGTCACTGTGACTGCAGGACCCAACAGATGGGTGCATGCTGGATGGATCCACACCCTTCCTGTGCATGGCAGCTCTATAAGTCAGGTGTGTATATTCCAAAGACGCAAGTTTGTTCCCAGTTTACTTTCCCACATGCTTTGTAAATGTTTCTTGGAGTGAAACAAGAAAATCATTGAAGAATGCCAAAAATACTTGTGAGGCCTCGTACAACAAGATAGGAAATGTTAGTCTTTAGTGTCCTTTATTTATCTTTCTTTAAGATCTCATGCTGTGGGAAGATTAGCTCAGGCAAAAAGCTAGGATTTCCATGGACCGCTTTTGCCCTTGTGTCCTTGCACTGAAGACAAGAATAAAAGTATTGCCTGTGACATCCTCATCCAGCACAGTTACCAAACACTGAGCACGTTCAGTGGAAGAATAGATGAGGATGCAGATGTGGGCATAATAATCACCTCCTGTGAAATATTTAGTCCCAGGCAGTGCTTGAGCCACTCTGCCAGTGTCTGCACATTCTTGGTGTCTGTGTAGTGTTCACCTTGCATGCTCAGATGGCCCACAGGCCCAATGATGTTTCAAAATGCCTGTGTCTTCCCATATTGCCTCTATCACTGCCTTTTATGTGGCCAAAAAACAAAAATGCCATCCAGTCAAATTTTGTTGGAGGCATTTGGAGATCATGGTAAGAAAAATCTTTTCTTTGTCAAGATATCCAAGAGATAGAACAAGACACCCACAGAAGCTGTACAAGTGCCTTCCCTGGAGATTTACAAATCCCAGCTGGACACCATCCTGAGAAACCTGGTCTGAAATTAGTGCCAACCCTCTTTGGAGCTGGCAATTGCACTGGAGGCCTCCTGATGAGGAGTTCCATGATCTTTTGATCTCATGAAGTCTGCAAGCTTGAAAAGTCAAGGGTAAGACTAAATAATTATTTCAAGAATGAGAAGTATCTAAGTATCCTACTGCTTCAGGAAAGACAGACCTTACAGCAAAGATACCCTGTGTGTTACATCAAATCCTTTCCACAGCTAGAGAGTTCTGTTAACCAGTCAGGTTTGTCTGCTCACTCACTACTTCTCATGAGACTGCAAAACCAACATTTTTACCTGAAAAAGCCTATTTTTTCTATTTTATTAGTCCTCAATATTATACAGTCATTTATATTCTTTCTTAATACCTAGGATCTGGATATGCATGGCTGTGTGCATGTCTGTGTGCTTGGTTACACTGAGCATTCACATGCAGAAAGTAGCCCATACTTAGAAAATTGTAGCATGAAATTACGCATTTGACTTGACTTGTGGTCTGAAGAATATTTCTACTGTTCAATATAATTTCTGATAAGCAAATTTTCAGGTTTGTTTTTTATGGGAACACTTTTTTTTCAGGCCTGCACTGTAGTATTTCAGTTAGGATGGGGCAAAGGGCACACACTTGTCCATATGGGGAGGCCTTGGGATCTGTTCACAGATTAGATTGTCAGGATCAAAATGCTTCAATGCATTTGATTTAAATTTGATTTCACAGCATGGATTCTCCTTCCCTGCAGATCCTTCTTCAAAATGAAAGCGCATTTGGCTCTCTGGTTACACACCCCAGTTGTTGAGAGCTTCCACCTTCTTGATCAGTCAGTTTTGAGTTGCTAGTCATACTGCTTTGGTCATGTGTGCCTTAGCCTTGGGAATTACAGGTCCGAATTCAATTTTTGTTCATGAACCAGAAGTCTGGGTGACTGAATAATATTTACTAAAATACTGTATTTTATTCATTTTAACTGAGAATACAATCTGAAAATATGAGGGTGGAAATGAGCTGAGACTCCTTTCACTGGTGTCCTTCTGTCCCTCTCTGAGGATTTTGGCCAGTGGGACCACACTGCATCTGCTCTAGGCTGCTGGTGCTGATGGACAGTAGATGTCACCCTTGTCTAACATATAGAATCATGGAACAGTTTGGATTGGAAGGGCCTTTAAAGGTCATCTAGTCCAACTCCCTGCAATGAGCAGGGACATCTTCAACTAGATCGGATTACTTGAAGCCCCATTCAAATTGTCCTTGAATGTTTCCACGGGGCAGCCACTACTTCGCCGGGCAACCTCTTGGTTTCCCTACTGAAATGTTGTATCCTTATTTAAGTGTGTATAGGTGTGAGGGAAGAGTGACGGTTGATCATAATTGCTACTGAGTGAAAACCTTATTTTGGGATAAGAAAATGTCTACATGGAAAATTATAACTTTTATAAAATCATAAAATGAACTTGGATTGGAAAGGACTCTCAGAGATCAGCTAGTTACACCCTTTCTCCTGCAGGGCAAGGACACTTTTCACCAGACCAGGTTGCTCAGAGCCCCATCCAGCCTGGCCTTAAATACTTGAGGGATGGGACATCTGCAGTTTCTCTGGGAAGCCAGTTCTAGTGTAACACTGACTCACCACCCTCACAGTAAAGAATTTCTTCCCGATATCTAATCTAAACTACCCTCCTTTAGTTTAAAGCCATTGTCCTTTGTCTTATACTGCATGCCCTTGTAAAAAGGCCCTCTACAGCCTTCTTATAAGCCCCCTGTAAGTATTCAAAGGCTGCAAAAAAGCATACTCAGAGTCTTCTCCTTCCTAACCAAGGTATTTTACCTACATCATACTCTTAGTCCCTAAAGATAGCTATATGGAGTGCCTAATGAATCATATATTTCTGGTGTGCTTTTGGTACCGTTTTTGTTGTTGTTTGTTTGTTTGTTTGTTTATTTGTTTGTTTTAGCTTAGTCTTTGGAATGTATGTTGGGAGCCTGCTAAATTATGCTGGTCAAAAAGTCACCATTTTGGTACATTAATCTGTGGAAACTTAATAGTAAATTTGGGTACTGAGGGGCTAAAGGAGAATTTCTTGGCCATCCATCCTATGTGTGAAGAACAAATTCTGTGACAGTGTCTGACAGTGGAAGGCTACCAGCCCAGGCCATGCAGGCAAAGCTTGTTTTCCTTTCTGCTCAACAGCTCTCTGGGAGATCAGACCGGTGCCCAGGCATAGGAAAAAATGCCTGCAAAATTGAAACCTGTGGGAGTACCTGTACTATTTGTCTTTTTTTCTTCAGTAAGTTAAGAACCAGGTTCCCTGAAAAGAAATATTAGTTGCTTTCATGGGGAGGACAACTCCCACTGTACATGACAGAAAATTTCATTTTTTAACAATGTGGGGAAATCACAGTAATTTCTGACTTCCTCTAGAGATCTGGCTGATGGCCTCCTATAAAAATCAGTTGCTCTCTCAAAAAGTGGACTTTCAAAAGGTTTTTCGTGTAGGATAATTTTCCTGCCAGAAAAAAAAATCAATTGTTTTGATATAATTATTACACAAACATTTCCATTTGTGTCTGGATCCCTAGAGTTTCACTGCTAGGACCAGAAGGTGTTTACAAAAAGAGATACCAATTTTCTTTATCATTAATGTCTTCTGTGGATATGAAATTTCAAGAGCAAAGCAGAAAGGAAGAATTGCACAACTGGGACGCCATTTGAGAGAGATGCTGAAGGCGAGATATTTCACAAATGCACATCTGCCACAGATTGCATCCCTTCTGAATCCCACTCTATACCCACTCCAACAGAGATATCAGTCAAGCATTAAATGCTTGTTTATAGAAGAATCTTTGAAATATGCCCGATTTATCAAGTTAGCAGTGTTATTAATAACCCTGTCAGGGTTGTATGTCAGCCTGGCAGTTTTTGAATTTCTCCAGAGGAAGTCAATATGCACCTACTTTCAGTGAGTTACATCCACCTAATCATAGACTGTGCAAAATCATGGCAGTGTGTCAGCAGAAAAAAAAAGTAAAATTGCTGGCAAGTGTATAAGTTTAATTAAACCAAAGGGTTTAGATAACACAAAGGGAAACCTCATGAATTCAACCATACGTAGTAATTTGGAACAGTAGTTAGCTGAAAAGGATCATTTGGAAATAGGGTGCTCTCATAGGTGAGACACAGTGAACAACAACCTGCAGTGCCTCTGGATTAACTGGGGCTTATTTAAGAAACAAGAGATTTACTCTACTTTCTGAGCCGCCGCTCCCTGGCTGACCCCAGCACTGCGGTCACAAAGTGTCACCATCCATCTCAGCAGGGACGAGGGGCTGACTGAGGACAATCAAGCAGAAACTCAGGTTGGTTCGTGCTGTGCTGCTGCTCTTCATTAACAGTCTCAGGCATTATGGGCTGCAAGCTATCTGGTCTCCTCCATCTTCCCCACTGCTGGGTTGTGCCTTCGGGCCAAATACATGCTGCTATTTTTCCAGACTTGCTTCTTCTTTCTGAGATTGCTACTTCACTTTGGGAACTCCTCTCATCAGCACCGGCTTTGCTTTACATCACCTGGAGCCTAATTTTCCTGGTCTGAGTAGTCCATGCGCAAAAGTACAACATGTGATCAGCTGTAGGGTTCAGCTCACATTTATTTGTTCATTGCAGGATGTGGCATGTTTGTTCAGTTCAGGTGGGATGAAAATTTACAACCAGTGTATACCAGTTGAAGCTGTCAAGACACAGGATTTGACTTTTGAATTTCAGAAATTTACTCTGCTGCCGACATATCTGCACACAGTTTTCTCTGCCTGTTTGAATGCATAATTATTTTTCACCTTGTTCTTTTTCTATCCAGCACAGAAACTCAGAATACCTATTTTTTGATCCAAGATTTCACACTAGGTTTGCTATGTTCTGAAGCCTTGCCACTAGGTGGTAATGTTTTCATCCTTAAAATAAAACAAACAAAAACTCAAAAACCAAAACACCCACAAACCTCCTTTGGAAGCATAGACTCAAATGTCAATTATTTCTGTAAGGCTTATATGTTTTATGAAGGGATCAGAAAAATTATGGCTGTTCTGATGTAAAGCCTTTGATTATCAGCTCATTGCACAGCCACATGCCTGTCAGGCAAACAAAAGATGTGGGAGACTTATGCTGGCCTCATGCTTTTCCTTACTGTGAGCAGAAGTTTTGGTAGGACAGGAAAATTGGGTTTTATAGACATATTTTGAATGAAATATGTGATTATGAAACATCATGCAAGGGTTTCTTTTTTTTATATCTCTTGAAATGGAACTATTATGCAGGACTGTAATGCCCCTATGAATGCCACACCGTAGCTATGCACATATTTACCCTGCTGAAAGGCAATATTCCTGAGTTTTGTGTCTGTCTTAGGACATAGCAGTGAAGACCAATTAAAATAGCTGGGCTGTGCCATCTCCCACTTTCAGTAATTTTCCATTCAGCAGCAGCTCACAGCAAGGGTGTCAGTGAAGCGTATCCTCAAATGCTGGGCTCAGTTACTCAAGGCCTTGTGCCATCACCAAGAGGGCTTGAGGGTGTTTCCTGCACTCCATCCTCTGTTTCTTATAACATGGAGGGTACAGTATGCTCATGAGAATCAGGATATTCAGGTTTAAAACCTTGGTGGCCATACCAGAAGTTAAAGTCTGTTACCCCATTTCCCAAGTGAGCACTGTAGTTTGCTGGCCACCCACTCAGGGGGTGGCAGAAACTTGTGTGCAATGCTTATGACCATAGCTACCCATTCCAGCCTGATTCTGATGTCAGATAAAAAACCTGGGAAAAGTAGTTTTGGCTTGGGGAAAAACAAACCCAGCATTTTTGCCATGTTTTCTCTAAAAAATACTACCCAAATCTAACAATAATTGTTTCAACATCATTCATTGCTAGAAGCTCAAAAGGAAAACTCCCACAGCAATACATATGGACAATAAAATAATTGCTGGAAAGGGCTTTTTCCTCTCTCTTTGCAACTATGTTCCCAGTGATATGAATGCAGGAACTTTTTCTTATATTTGCAGTCTGCCTTGCCTTACCTGCTGTCATCTACCAAAGTCTGCTCCATAGCTTGCTGTGAGTGTGACAGCTGAAGGAAAAATAAGTTATACAGTGAGCCCCATGCACTCATGCACTGTAGCCATAGGACTACACAAACAAAATATATGTGGTTTTGAAAAAAGAATCTTTTTTTTTCAAAGGTTCATCACTATGAAATAAAATTTAAAAAAAAAATTTTTAAAAAAAAGGCACCAAAATAAAGCACCAAAATGTCAAAAGACCTCTTCTTGGCTATATTCTGGTCAAATTTCAGTGTGTTTCCCCTTTGACTTTGCATAAATAATTGTTTAGAAAATCAATAAAACATCTATATACAATATATGAGTACATTTTTGGCAAAAGACATGACTTTTTTCCCAGTATTTTCCTGGTTCAAGGATGAAGTAACACTTCTGATTAAACAGAAATCTGTTGCCTTTCAACAGGAATCAAGACTGGCATTGTCAACGTAAGACAATAAAATGTTGCAAAAATAGAGGAACTATTGCAGAGGTGCAGATAGAAGGGAATCAACGCTTTGGTTATTTGCTGTCTTTTATGGAGTGAGTATATGAACTTTTAATGCTGACAACTGGGTATTTTCAGTCAGTGCTCTCAAATCACTTACTGAATAGTTGGCCATACTCTTCAGTGGCAACTGACATTCCCAATATTAGGGTTTAATGCCTTTCTTACACTGTGAGAATTTTCTTTGCCATGGTTTTAAATACTTTTCAGTGGGGTGCTTATACTGCAGTATTTTCAAGGTAAAAAGAGTGTTTAGCAAAAAGATATTCTCATCTGGTTGTAATTGTCAAACTGATTCACCAAGCCTAGGTGGAAAGCACTGAAAATTTTTCATTAGGGGCATATGGTGAAAAACAGCCCTAATGCAACCTAGACTTTTGGTTCTGTTAAACAGTTAAACACTGAACTTGGAGCTGCAACTACGACACAAATAATTTATCTGTTAAAAACTTAGTCTAACGTTTTACACAGGAAAACAAAAAGGAGGAGTTAGTGCTGCACTAAAGATTTCCTACAGCGAGACAAGGAGTGCAATGAGTGCTAAGACTGGGAAGAGAAGGAAGAACTGGAAGAGAGCTACCAAAAAAGCAGAAGGTAGGAAGAAAAGCTTGTTCCATCCGATGCTCCGCACGCCATGAGGTACCGCGGCGCGGCGAAAGCTGCGCGGCTGCCAAGGGCGCGCACTTGTTTCCCCCTGCAGTCACGAGCAAGTGACTTGGCAGGAGGTAAAGGTCTGGTGGATACTGTGCAGTTTATAGGATGTTCTGACCTTCAGCGTGGGACTTCGCACTCAGCAGGCCCTGCGGAGGCATGGGCGGTAAGGCCAGCTCCAGGGATGTGCTGGTGCAGAGGATTTTTAAACAATGTGTCGGTGCCAAGGCGAACATCTCTGAGCTGGCCGGGCTCCATGACAGTGCACAGCAAAGGTCGGGGGAGCTGCTGGTGCCACCCACTTTGATCAGAGGACAGGAATAACCAGTACTGGTCTAATTTGGGAAATCTGAAAGGATTCCCCACTTTCCTGGGCAAACATCTTCGGTGCTTAGCCACCTTTATGTGATGCTTTATGGGCGAAATTCTGTTTCATTACTTGGCACTGACATTTTCTTTGCTGTGCCCCCCCACAGTGACTGCATCACCACCTGCCCTTTGACGGACACCTGGGAGTAGGGTTGGGTTTCCTCCCTCTCTCACCAGCTGAAGTCTGCCTCTTCTCCTCTCAGCACTGCCTGGGTGCCCCCACACCAACCCTGAGCATCCCTCCTGTGGGGCCTGGCTGAGTTTTTTCCAGAGGGCTGCCTAATGCTTCACTCCTTGCCCTGTGGGGAGGAGGCAATGGAAACCCCAGGAAGGCTGTTGCACTAGAGAAGGCAGGAAGAGCTCTTTCCCTGGCCTTTTAAAAAATACTCCTCTGATGGTCTGCTCAGAATTTTTTTTTTTTCTTTTTCATTTGTGGTTTCAATAAGAAAAGCTTAATTATGATGGCATTCATTATTTGTATCTATAATCTAATAAACTTACTACTCTTCCACCTTTACATTTATATGTTCTTAATGCAAAGGTCAGAATCTTTGCAGAGTATTCGGCCCAGGTGAAGGTTATTTGCTTATAAGCAGGAAGCAGACCAAAGTTATTGTATGATATAAGTGATCATAACATATGTATGTGAGGTGCTGTAGCTGAATTTCTTTGAATATTCCATATTTTTTAATTACAAACAAAAGGACCACTGCTATGTGTTGTTTCCATGCTCTGTGCACAGTGCTTGCTCAATTTGTGTACACTTCAAACCATGAAAACCTCTTAGGAATAACTCTTTAGGGAGTCACTTGCTGCCTCTCCCTAATGGAGAGACAAAAAACAGAAAAGGAAAAAAAAATCACACAAATCCCCATAATAACAATAAAATAAGTATAAAAATAGAGATGACAGTTTGATGGAGATTTGTTTGAACAGTATGTTTTCCTTTTAACCATGTATTGTGGTGCATTACTAAAGGTTTTCAACAGCCTGAAATGGAGCTGCTGGAAACATTATAAGGCCTGCAAGCATCTCATATGTTAGGCCACTGGTTAGGCATGTAAAAGGTCTGTCTGAGCTTTCAGAGCAGCAATAAATGTGCTAAACTTTGGAAACCAAATCATCGTCCATAAATCAACTGTTATGCTTCAGTTCTAAGCCAGATCTTTTTTTATATCGAAATTAGCTTTTCAAACAAAGAAGAACTTGTCTATTACCACAAGATAATGCTGTCACTTGATAAGACATAATTTTTCTGGTTGTTATAAATAACTCTATTGCAATAATTTTGGCCTGATTTCTTGGCAAAGTTCTTGGCTTGTACAGCAAAGGAAAGTCTGCAGAGTAATCCCACATGGGACCAACTATAACAGACTCCACAAAATTCATCAGAAAACTGGGATTTCCTTAAGAAAGCTTGTAAGAACGTATGGATTTTATAGTAAATGCTTCCATAAAAATACAACACTGAAATGAAAAAGTAATGTCGCAAACTCAAAGCAATGTGCCCGGAGAAACCTAACAGTAAGATATTTAAAATTTTTATAAAGTAGATGTATAACTCTAGTTTTTCCACTATTTCTTCTGTTTCTGTTGATGCTCTTATAAACTACCAAAAGAAAGTAAAGGAATGTGTTGGCCTGATCTGGGCATTACAACCTCTCATGCAGATTTCATTGTTCACTGCTCTCTCACTCATAAGCCATGCTGGACTTTCCTGGGTGGCTGTCAGGGCACAGAACCAGCTGTTCAGCTGTGTAACAGTGGCAGCACAAAAATAGCCATCCTGCTCAGCACTTCCAGCCACATCAACCTCCATAACAGGCACTGGGGTCTGTGCGTGACATCCCTCTGCAAAATTGCTGCATGATGTGATGGTTGGCACTCACTGTAGCGTCTGAGCCCTGGCTGCCATGGATAAAACCCATTAGTCATTAGTGCACTGTCTGTAGGACAGCAGGATTTTTGATTTTGGCTCTCCACCGGCTTCTGGTGGAAAAGGGGTCAGTGGTGGGAGCTGGCTCACTCGTACCTCCTTGCTCAACCTTCTTTAGCTGTCACAACTTTTTTCACTTAAATTCTAGAGCAAGAACGTTCATCTCTCACACAGACCTGCAGGATAGTCTGGCTCTTGGATATACACCCCTCCTCATTGCCCTCTTCCCCACAGCCATACACACAGGGAAATTGTCCCACAACAGCTGCCTTCAAGCTTTCCCACAGGGAAACCTGGGTTCCTCCAGAAGCTTTCATTCCCTACATTTGCACCAACAGCATTAAGAGGCAGCACATTAGATGGAGGAATGTTTCCAGCAGAGAAAGATCACCTTAATAAGGTATATTTGTGTCTCCTGCTCCATCATGCTCCTCCTTCTCCTCTGCAAACACCTTTCCTCTGGGTCAGGCCCTACAGAAACCAGGGCACTGTCTTCACTTTGTTGGGCACCTAATAAAGGGAATATCTGCACCTCCAGAAAAGTTTTCTAAGGAAAACTTTCATTGATATCTACTCAGCACTGGTGCAGCCTCACATGAGTACTGTGAGCAGTTTTGGACACTAATATAAAACAGATATTAAGCTGTTTGACTTGATCTTGTAACACCAGTGACTTTGCCAACTGATGAAACCAGTTTGGGGTACAATTGGAGACAAGCTACCAGCTTAGGTATGCCAGCTCACCACTGGTGCCTAAACTGAGGCCAAATGAATTTGGAAGGGGGGTTTTAGTAGCTGACCTTGGAGGGCTCCTGCAAAGTGAACACAGGCACACAAACGACTTTTTTTTTTCTCATCCTTTGACAACAATAGTACAAATTCATGTGGTTTGGCTGATAGTCAGCTTAAAGGACAGCTTCAACCTGTCGGATAAATGGTGCTGAGAACAGGTATTTCTCCAGTGAAATTTAGATCAAATAGATTAGAAAAACCTCTGAAGTTTGTGTTCTAAATTTAATACTGGGAAATCTAAGCCACAGTGATTAACCTGCAGTAAAACCATGAGCACTGATAAGGACAGAAAAGGAGCACGATTTCCTGATAATCTGAAAAATGCACATGTGTGCACAAGATGGGCAAACCTGATACTTATTAAATATTATCACAGACTTGAAGGATTCAAATGGAGTATTAGACCTCCGATGCACTGCACTTTCCACAAATATACAAAATAAGAATTCTACATCTTATGGAATTCAAATGTTCATAATGGCTGAATGAACGGCAATGGGGGAAAGGAAAAATTATACTGATGTTATTTAAAGTAGTAGTTTTAGTGTTGATCACATCTGAAATGCACTGTATAGGACTCATAACATTTTCCCAGATTATGTATATGTCTATACTAATATATTAATTTATAGGTGAATGGAAGATTGTATTTGTATATGACACAGAGAGCCAAGACTGTCACCTACACTGTATGTTTTTGCCACAGGGCTGTAATTTCTGCTCTTTCTGCTTTCTTTTTCCCATTTATTTCTTGGTCTCACCCTGGATATACTCCTTCTCCCATTACTTCTCTAACTATTTGATGAGAAAGCTGTCACATGGGAAAATAACAACATCTCATTCTCACATGTTTTAAAATAATGCAGTACCGACATTTTTAGGTATCTTTACTTGGGAGGGCAAAGTCTGAAGCTCCCTTACAGTGTTTGGGCTCAGAGGGAAAAAGAGATGCTACTTCTTGCATCTTTGGGCTGAGACATGACATAGGTACCAAAAATGGGTTAGAGAGAAATGTTTTCTGTGACCAGAAATATAAACTGAGGTATTGGGGAAACTTTAAACGAAAAGAGCAAAGCAGTTGTAGACCACAGGCATCCCCCAGAGGAGCACTGACTGCTCAGCAGGGGAATGCAAGATCTTTTGTGCTGGGCAACTAAATTCTACTCAGGTCTTTACAGGTTGTGCCTGGACCTTAGAAATTTCAATCTACATTTGTTCCAGGACCCGCTCATATAACAGACTAATGATCTGTAAAATTTCAGTTTAAATGCCTTTGGAGAGTTATAGTAAACATTTTAAAATGTAACTGAAGATACATTTTCAGTCTGTTGGTTTTNTTTTTACAGCCCATAAAGTAGAAAGCATGATATATATATATATAAACCTTACTAAACCAAATGCCCTCTTCTCATTTTAATTTTACTCATATAATCTATAAACAATTTTATATTAGAACACTTTAAAATTCATGCCTTTCTGCTTCTTGGCTACATTGAATTTCCAGAGTGGTATGAATTTCTAAATCTAAGCTTCTGGAGAGAAGGACTTAGAAGAAAATGTTGATGGTCTTTTCACTATTGTGTGCTCTGACCAACACTGCAGTAACAGAGAACACCAATAAAGTACTGCAGTGCTGTATAATTGTCTTATTAATTGGAACATTATTTACAGAGAGGCCTGCCTTCACAGCATGCACCTACTTTCTGAAATGCTCAGAGCACTCAGGAGACAGCAGGAAGCCAGCATAAAAGTTCAGTTAAAGTAACAGTAAAATAGCCATCCGTATAAGTGCAAGTTAATGAATTGAGTCCTCCTGGCAGGAAGACTTGAATGTGAGCAAGCATTTTCAAATTTAAAGAGAGGTGACCTTAAAAGCCTGCCAAACCTCAAAGGTAATGAATCATTTATGATGATGATGGTGGGGCCCTTTAATTTTTAGATGAAGAGCAACCCAGATCAGCTGTTCTGTTAAAATATGCTGTACATATATTTTGACCAAGATTGTCTTTGGAAACCAAAGGAAGGTAAATCAGAAGGTAAGGAAGCCAGAAGGAACATATATTAGAAGGTAAGAGGTAAAACAACCCTTTTGGATGTGTAGGGATCTACCTAACATTTAAATTAGCTGTTTAAATAGCGTTGCACATACTAAATCCTGTGCAAGGCAGCTGTTTATGAAGTCCTTCTTTGACTAAAGTTCTCCACAAACAATGAAAAGGAACTGCCACACTCTCTATAAGCTCTTAAAAAAAAAAAAAAAGACATTAGTGCCAGCTTTGTTTTTCATATTTTCCATGTCCCCATAAAATCCTTTCAACTGGCAGAAGGGAAATAATGATGTCTGTCCCTTTGCCTTTGCAGTGGAGGTCTGCGCGTGACACCCTTTGCCTTTGCAGTGAATTTGCTGAGAAGTCCAACTGACTTCTCAGCAAATTCAATGAAAAAAAGCCCCAAACCAATACAAAGTATCCAGGACCAAGGCTTACTGCCTTGAAGGACAGATTTTCCCAAGATTAATGTTTCATTATCATATATAAAGTAAAGCACAGCTACTATGTCACTATTTATATTTACAACTTCACTGCTAAGTTCATAAACTACTACTCAGCTACAGTTGGCTTACTCAGCACAGACACACACCATGGGATCTTAAGAAGTTTTAGGGCAGCCAATACTGCCACAAAATATCCTGCAAAATCCTTTTTTATAACTTATTTACTAAAATATCTGATGGTTACAGAATTTTGGACAGATTACCCACATTGCTGAGCGCTTTCCAGCCTATCAGAATGCAAGGCAAGAAGATGATTTCTGCTGTTAACACTGAGTTGCCATAAATCAGGCTTTCATTGTGGGGTCTTCTGATGTGTCATTCATGATGCTACAACTTGCACGCCTTTCTCAGAAGCTGGAGCCAGTTTCTTCCTTGGCAATTCTAAGGTATAATAGCAGCCTGGATCCCAATTCATCTGTAATGAATGTTAAAGCCTTTTGTGTTAGTTATTCAGTGGAAAACTCCAGTGCCTAATTTCCTCTGTGGAGCTAGTAATTTCTTCTTTACTCCAAAAACACTGAAAATCAACACTGTATATTTTAAAAATGTTTTCTCTGGTGCTTTGAACAAGATCAACTAGTTTGTGGTTTACAAAAAGCACCTGTGAATGTAGTACATCCCAGCCATGTCTTGGTGCCTGAGACACTTCTGCTTTAACTACTTGCAACCTGACTTCCACTGCTCTGCAGCTCATGCTTGGTTATGGCAGAATCTGCCACTGTCCACCACCCCCATTGAACTCCTACCAGCCTGAAGGAAAGAAGTGCCCCCTGATTCAGACAGCACCAAGATGATGGTAGGTTGTAGGCACTGCTAGTTCTTGGGCCCCCTGTTCATTTGAGGAAAGTTACGGTGCTCCTGAAAAGCAGGCAGCTGGAGAGCAAGGAAATCAAGATTCCTGACTTATCTTTAATTCAAATCCTGATTTTTCCCCCCACAGAGTAGCTTTATTAACTTCAGCATTCTGGTTCACATTGGGTTGAGACAGGCAATAGGTAAATTCAAACACTGGTGGTATTTCTTTGGCTGTCTGCCAAGTATAAAACCATACCTCACATATGGTTTTTACATTGTATAAATAATCACCAGCCTTCCTCTGAAAAGCAATTGCACTCCAGCAGTGTTTGGGATAGCATTTCTAGGATTCTATGATTTTGTGTTAACTAAAGTTGTGAAGAATATCATCTTCCAATAGAATATGCCTTCTAGAAATTATCCACCACTGTTATTTTTTCCCAAACAAATATGCCTCCAGAAAGTTTTTCTATGTCTCTATTTGGCAAAAGAAGCTATAAAAGACTTAAGGAAAAAAAAATCAATGTAACCTACTTCAGTGAGGTAAGCACAGAGATTTAAGCTGGCATATAAATTAAGCTAGTGTTCCCATAATATTTCCACACCAATACATATTTGATTCATGGTTCAATCAAGTCACTAGAAGCTTACATTTCAAATGTAAAGAACTGTGTTGAAAGAAATGGGTTTTTTATGTACCAATGTCCAGTCCCAAGCAACAGAGATGACCCAGACTCAGGCCAGCCCATAGCAGGCTGGATCCATACCACAGCTGCCTGTCGGGCTGTATTCTGGCACTGAGCCTCTTGTAGCCACCTTCTCCCATTTCTTTCCTTAATCCTTGTCAATGACAAAGACATTTGCTGGATGCTGTAAAGATAGTCTTACTTCTTGCTCCTGTCATAAAGTCATGGAACAAAGTTTGAGTTACAAGTATGAAATGTGAGTTGCTGAAACCCGTGAATTCATAGTCTTTCATGATTTCTGGAAGTTTCATCAGGTTGAGTTTTGCTTCTGAGTCCAAATGTATCAAAAGCTGTTTATGTTACCAAATGCCAGAATACACAGATGGCATCCATTTAACTGAGTAGGGTTTTACTACTGGTTATGGACATTTCATTATATTAATCTGACATCTTCTTGAAGCAGCATTAATCAAAATTTTTTAGCTCTTTCTTAAGGTAAATAGGTGTTTGGCCAAGTCTATCTGCCCTTATATGAATTAACTTCACTCTAACTGCTAGCACATAAAGAGGATGCTGTTAGATCAATGATGTTTAATTTCTTATTTCAGATTAAGAGCTCTTGAAAAGCCTAATAAATTAATTTCATCATTTTGTAAATTTCAAATGCAGCACCCCAGCCATATGCATGCCACACAAACAAGAAAAGAAGCAACCTGCAATCTCCTCAAATATAAAAGATATTGGAAGAAATAAGAACCATGTTTCTATAGATGCATTCTTTGGCCTATACTGTATTTATTGTTGCAGGATATGGATGTAAACCAACCCAGAATTATTCTTCAGAAAGGCTGAAACCAGCCATCTTTTCCTTCAGAGGGTCTGGAAGCATACCTATGGAAGATGGCTGAATTTCACAGTGATCCCTGGAGCTTGAGCTATATTTAGAATAATAGGATTATGTTATTACAACTCTAGCTGTGATAGGGCTGAAGAAGGTTACTTAGGCCCTGTGGCTACACTGCTAAATAGAAGAGAGCCAGGAGTTAATCCTCAGTGCTGAGGCTGTGTGGTAAGCACAGACTGATCCATGCTGCACAGCTCTTGTCCCTGTGACTTACCTCATCCCACCTGGTGCCTATGTGGTCCAATGAAAAATGCTTCTTTTTATGTGTTTTTGACCAGTTCAAGATGCCTGAAGTAATTTATAACCCTTGTTGCTTGGTGCTGCAGTGGTGGCTTTGTAACATGAAGCTGCATATGTGTGCAGCATGTGTGGGGCTGTAAAACCTGCTGGGATCGTGTAGGAAGAATGTGTAGGGTGGAAGAAGTTCCTTTAGTTCCTTTTGGTGCAGCCTGCCCATGCTGTCCTGGAGCCTGTTAGTTTGCACAGATGAGCCCAGGCCCTGGGGAGGGCCAGGAGCTCAGCAGAGAAACCCACCTCCCACTAACTTCAGCTGGGAGTACATGCAGCTTACAGAGGTCTACAACTCTCCACAGCTCAGCCCCAGATTTAGTGTCTGTTGTGGTGTCCAGAAAGCTAAAGAAGTGGCCAAACACTGGCCTTCCAGGAGCTGCTCTGGTTAGAGGTTGGCGCTTGTAGGACAGGATTTTGAAGACACAGGTTTGGCTGAGGAGACTCTTGCATGCTGCCTGGGAGAAAATAGGCACTTCTCCCTTCTTGGGGCAAGAAGGAACTAGACTGGGACCCTTCTAGATTTGGGAGAGACCTTTTATACCAACATTGGGCAGAGCTACCTGGGATTTCAGAATTCTGCTGGAACATTATGATTCCCTCCTGCCAAAGGCAGTCACTTGTGTTAGAAGAAGGCAGTAAACTACTCATGCAGGACACTCTGCAGCCATTTCCAGACCAGTAAAGGCAATTCCCAGGGAGCAAAGGGGTTTTGGTAGCATTCCCAGATATTTCCAATGAACAGCAGAGCACACTGCCAGCAAGTTCCTCAGCAAGCCTAGCCAAAGCTCTATTACTGATCTTGAATGTCGTCTCCTTTTCCCAGCAAGACACTGGAAATAGCATAAGGCTTTCCATTCACTTGGCAGTGCAGCCTACAGACACAGCAGGGAAGTACCATGGGACTCATCACATGGCAGAGACAGATGGGCTCTTCCTGCTTTTAACCTCCCTTCCCTTTGACTGTGCTGACTTGAACACCCTCCTCTTTTTCTGTGGCAGACTAAGCCTCAGGGATATCTCACGGCTGCAGTTAGTAGCATTGATGCCATTGCCCTCTAGGCTAAAGTTTTGCAGAGAAACCAGTCTGTCTGTATCCTATATTCACAAAACCATAGAATCAAAGAATATTCTGACTTGGACAGGACCCAGTAGGATCTTCTCATACAAAGTCACACATTTTAGGTGTGAGATGTGCAAGGAGAATTTTAGATAACCACACCAGGGTTTTAGCATCTCCATGCACAACCAAGAGTACAGGGGATGTTGACTTGGGCTGGTCCCCCAGTGTCTTCCAGTGTAGAGCTGGGTGCCAAAGGCTCCTCCTCAGTGCTGAAGGAGGTTGAGGCTGAGTTACAGTTCTCTGAGGGATTGCTGTAGGAGTCAGGTAGGGCAGCAGAAGCCTCTCTGAGTTCCACAGAGAGGAAAGAGAAAAGAATGCAGATATCGAATAAAAACCTTTAGAGAAATTAAGATATATTAAACCACATGGACATAAAGCAGAGATATAAGTACAAGTTTTAGTTATAGTTTTAAATAAGTAAGTAAGTAAGAATATATTCGAAGTACTTTGGGGGGAAAAAAAAGCCTTTCAAATCCTTGCAAGCCCTAAGGCCTAGTTCTGTGGCCTGCCTTCAAGACATAATAAAATCATAGTAAGAACATTGTTTGCATTTTTAGGAAAAAATAAGATACAGCCATTTATGTGAATAAGATCAAGTTATTTATATAGAATATTGTTTACATTTTTAAGATAGAACAGATAGAATCATATATGTGAATAGATAAAAAATATGTGTAAATAAGCATAAGAATTGACACCACTCCTTCATACTTTAGAATTGAGTTTTGATAGGTATAGGAAGAATGCTTAGAATCGTGTTTTTAATTCATTGGTCAATTTATCAATAAAAACCTCTGCAGTTGGGTGAAAATCATCCATGCTACAGAAAAAGAAGAAAGAAGAATATAGCTGCTGATGGACTTCTGCCACACTTCTTCCCCCAGAGCCTCTGCCTTACAAGACTCTATGCCAGGAGACTTTCAGCATGGTCTTTAACAACTTAGAAGTCTGCCTTCAGATGAATGCCTTACTGTAATAAACAGTATAGAAAGCAACAATTGCCTCTGCCTCTTTGAAGGTCTAAACCACTTCAAACCTCAATAATACTTATGATATCTTTGGGAAAATTCTATGGAAAAGACCTTCTACTCCATCTCCTGATGAAAGTGTGAGGGACTCAAGTTTGATTCCAAAATATCTTGGACCTATCATGCTAACCACAACGATGCTACAGCTATGGACCAAGACTATAGTGAACACTGTTACCTTGTTTCCTGATAGTAATTCCCTCCTCTTTTTGTCACTGATAATTCTTTTCTTGCTCAGCGCCATGCGGCTGCTTCAGGGAATTTAGGGAATGCAAATAAAGGGGTGTTTGTTTGCCTCAGCACTACCTTGAGGCACTTCTCTTGTGCTCAGTGCCCCTCACTGAAGCCTGCTCTCCACCCCCTGGGTCTCATTTTCAGATATGCTCTCTGGTCCCAGGAGACATTTTGCATAGTTTAAAAATTAGCGCTCAGTCTGAAGGTGGGAGGGTTGCCAGCAATGCCAGCAGCACTGAAGTGATCCCTTTTCATTCTGCCTGGCTCAGTACTCCACCTTCCAGGAGCAAATTGTACCCTTTCCTTTCCAATGTTTTCTCTATTCTTGTTTTATTGACCTGTACCTTCCATTGAATTTTATTTTTACTTGTGCAGAGCTCTGCCCTGCTACAAGGAGATGTGGGATTTAACTCTTCTAGTGCTCTTTCTGCTTGGATTTGTTTGTTTGTTCATTTACTTTTTAAAAATTTTTAATTCAATCTTTAGGATCCAAATAGAGGGGCAGAAGGAAATTACGAGGAGAAGGTAAACACAGGGCTGATGGGACACTGAGAAGAAAGATTAGGGAAAGCAGAGTCAGATTAGCAGCCAGCAGCCAGAAGTCAGCTGATGTGTGCATAGGCTGTTTACTTCACTGCTGTCAGGTTGTGAATGAAGTGATGAGGTGCATTTTCTGGGCTCTTCACTACTTTTGCTTTTCTCGTGACACCTCTAAATTTAATCTCTGGCACGGCTTTCTCTGTTGTCTAGGGGTCATTGCAAACTGAAGGAGGGTGAGTGGGAGGCCATTTAAGACCCTATATTATATATTTAATCATTGTTTTCTGTAATGCAAGGCTTACAGCTACGGGCGAACTTTCCATTTTATGCCCTTGGGCCACATATAATCCTTCCCAATGCAGGTGACATTCAGGCATTTAAATTACATCTCTCTATCCTGCCTTGCAGACTGCAATGACTTTCTTGGCTTTAGAGTTGTTGCTGTCCAGATGGTTCCTGTCAAATGAGAAGCAGGTGGCATCACTGACACGTTGTTTGCCTATAAATTTCTTCAGAAAAACAGAATATAATTTCAAAGTATTCTTAAACTTGATGGCCTGTATTGTTTAAAGGTATTTCAGTCCTAGGTAGTTTACTAATCTCAATGGGAGCTGGGAAGAGGGAGCCTTGAAAGAGTCTCTGCACAGCTTGAAGACAACTATTTCTCATCTTCTTTCCCCCACAAACTGTCACAGCCCTGATGAGCTTAGCTCCCACCTCAAATAATTGACATTTCTTCTCCTTTCATTTAAATCTCTCCCCAGCATTCCCTCCACTAGATGGTACTAGGGCAATACATTTTTCTTCAAAGACTTTCCCAGCTAAGATAACCATAATAACAGTGTCTCTGCCTATTGAAGGAGAAAAGGGTCAGACTTCTTGCAGTGCAAGAAGTTTCTTTTGAAGACCATTAAACTTTAGAGATGAAATGTTCAAAATTTAAAGAAGAAAATAGGTGGCCTGCACGATGATAGCTTGTTTTGAATCTTTTACAACAATCAACAAGCATCTCGTGCTCATTTTTCCATGTTTTTTCATTTTTCCTCTGAGGGCTTATATAATTGAGAATATTGATAGAGCAAACAAATTGTAAGCATTATGCAAAAATTAGATCATACCACTATCTTTGGCTAAAAGTTACCATTTAACAAAAAAATTATTATTTTGCCTGTCCTTACCAACACATACATTATTTGCTACTGTTTAAGACAAAGCAAGGCAAACCTAACACCTGCAGCTTGTGTAGCTGAATGCAGTATCTCATTGGTGTCACTGGCAGCCAGGAGCCCAGTAAATGACAGTGTCTGTGCACTTCACAATATTCATGTGTCTTACACATTTTTAATATCAGGACTTTTCTACTTTGGGGACTTTTTTTGATTGAAAGGCTGAGTGAGAGTGCAAAGAGATGAATGAATCTACATATTCACTGTTGTATCAGGATTTTTCCGTCCTGTGCTGTGTATTCTCTTCCATAGGTCACGGTTAAAATCAATGCCTTTTTGGTTTGTAAGATCATGAGAGGAGATGAATTACATTTTGCTATTTCTGCTCCAAGAAAAAGAGAATTGCAATAAGGTTTGTACAACTTGTGCAGCAATACAGGAGCAGGATTCCCAGGCTGTGCTGGAGACTGACAGCTCATCTGATGAGTACAAAGTTGTTGGAAAGAAATAAATGAAATCAACACCTAGATCCTAGAGCATGCTGGTATGTCTCTTGGACTTTTAAATCAAAGAATCACTGATTTTTAAATTTTTTTAATGAAAAATTTTCAGCCTCTTCTTTTTCTGTGTGTGACTGGAGGTTCTAAAGTATTTTATATACTTTTGTCTCCTATTCCCTGGCTGCAAGAGCTCCCTGACCTTTAAAAAACCATAAGAAGAAAAAAAAGCAAAAGATAACATACTTTTCACATTATTTATTTCTTGTAAATCTAGAAGCTTTTTTTGGTCATTAGGGTTACAATAATCTATGACATTCTTCAGGAAACCTCTGGTTGACAGTTTCCATCTCTGAACAAAGTGTATGTAAGAAAAGAAAAAAAAAAAAAAAAAAAAAAGAGGGATTTTCATTGATCTTGTTATTTTAGTGTACACATTTCAGGATTTTATTAAGAAAGGTTAATTTATTAATTCTTAATAGGATTTTAAATTCTATTAAGAAAGTTTCCCTCTTCTTGAGGAAAGACAGTTTGAGTTAGTTCCACCACCAGCATTACAGCAAGATTAATTTTTCCTTTACTTCCCTTTTCCAAAACTGGTACCATTTTCATGCATGTAAAGAGCTTTTCTGCATGGTAACGACTCTTTACTTTCTAATGAACCTATGACTGACAGAAAGTTGAGCTTTTCTTTCCTCCCACTAATACCACCATTGTATGTGTCATGTTAACCAGTATTGTGTATCAGTCACAAGCTGACTCCTTTGTGCCTTTGTAAAGTATCAATTTAGTCAGCATTATCTGCTGGGGAGACAATGCAGCCGGTAAACGTGAACACAAAAATGCTGTAGCATTTTATAAGCCCTAAAAACACTGGTTCAGGGGCCCTGGAGCCTGGGAGGGCTGCTGGCCATCAGCAGCTGCGGGTCCAAGGGAGCAGAAGGGCAGCCAGGAGTGGACTGGCTGCAGGGACAGGCCGGGGCATAGGAGCGGCCAGGAGCCTGGGCAGAGCCTTCGTGCTGGCCGTTGGCTGGGAAAAAGCCTCTGCCATCCAGATCTGCCTGCCAACCTGCCTGTGGCTTGACTGTGCTGATATTTGACCGGACTGACACTTTCCCAGAGTCTATTTTGATGTTTTGCCTGATCAGTTTTTTTCCAATGGTAAACGGATTTCTCTGCATTAGCAAAACAACACCGAATGTTGCAGCTCAGCTGCTGGGCCCCCGCTCTCCACGAGGAGTCTGTGGCTCTGCATACCTGCAGGTGTGAGTTAGCTTCCCACTGGCCTCCAGGTAGACTTTAAAGGGGAAGGTTAGACCAACGCAGTCTCTCCTTTCATGTTTTCCTGCCTGGGAGATGGTCAGCAGAAACACCCAACCCCCATTGCACTGGAGAGGGGGAGGGAAGCAGCTCTGTGGGGTTTCTGTCTTTGGATGAAATTGTCCCTTTGTTAGTCCAAAATAGCTCAAATTGGGCATCTTTCCAAGCATGCAGTGAAAGACTTCTGTTTGAGACAGTGCTTAGAGAAGGCTGAGGATGGAGGGCTGAAAAAGAGGTGCCTGACTGGCTGGGTTCCCACCGGAGTGATTAATGTAATGTTGCTGGGATTTTACTGCATTATTAATGAAGTGCCACGGTGCCTGGAGCACTGGAAAAACATCTCGGAAAAATTATTACTAAAAATCTGAATTGGTGCATTGGATAACCTTTCATATTACTTTTTTTTTTTTTTCCTTGACCATAGAGCCCTTATCATGCCAGAGGAAGCCTATAAATAAGAACCAGAGAGGGTAAGATTGCACAGGCTGCTGCTCCCTCCACCTCCCCAAGGAGGGGTGGCCCCACTGGCAGTGGGCTGGGTGTGCCAGGGGTCCACGGGAGCCGTGCCCGGGGGCTGTGCAGGGGTTCAGTGATGCACCCAGTCCCTCTTCGTGCTCGGCCAAAGCCTGGGGGGCCAGGGAGGTGATGCCTGTGGAGTTCTGCTTTGCAGAAGAGTATAAACATCTGACAGAGATGTGCTGTGCTGGTTAAGGGTTGTTGTTTGCATTGACGAAGCTTGTATCTAGGATGATCAGTGTGAAATATCTCTACTTCCCCCCCCCCCCCCCCCCCCCCCCCCCTTCCTCCTTTTTTTTTTTTTTTTTTTTTTTTTNTGGTGTTTCATTTGTTTTTTTTTTTTTTTTTTTTTTTTTTTTTTTTTTAAACTGCTGTGCTTTAAACCAGCCTTGCCTGCCTAAAGCTTCCAGTTGCTAAGCGACTTTTCCCCTCCGCCCTTCCCGCAGCCCGGTTGCCATAGCGCTGCCAGCCTTTGCTATCAAGTAGCAGAGAGCAGTCATTACTCAACGAAAAAAAAAAAAAAAAAAAAAAACAAAAAAAAAAAAAAAAAACCCGCAAAACCCCCACACAGCAAAATCCCCAACCCCACCAAAATCCAGAGCTGCACGGGCCAATCAACATTTCCTTTCCTTTTTAATTCACGTCGCCATCCGGCGGGAGCATCCCTGGGCGCATCGCAGCCGCGGCTGGGCGCTGCGCCGTTCTCTTGCGGAAGTTTTTGATCCAGTCTCTGCCTTGAACAGGACGGACTGCAGTGCTGACTCACGGACACCTGTGACGTCGGTCACGGCAGCAACAGATCCCGGAGGATGTACTTTCCCAGACGCTGGTTTGCGTCCCTGTGGCACTGGTGTCGCCCCCTCCGTGACTGCGGTTCAGCCCGGCGCAGGCAGGTGCTCTGCAGCTCTGTGAACCACGGCGCCGTTCCTTAGAAACCAGGTGATACGGGTAGCGCTTTTATCTTGCGATATTTTTTAGCAACAGGAACATCACAGGTACAAAAGATGTGTGGGATACCAGCAAAGACTAGAAGAATGCACACTGGTTAAAATTTTAGCTTTTCTTTTCGAATCCACTCAAGCAAAATTGTGCGAAGGATCATATCCGAAGAGAATCTTCCATTTTTTAAAGTAAAATCATATCCCTAGTGGTTTAAGTTAGTTAATGTCGTGCTAAAGCATAATAAAAATGGTGGAAAACCTGACATCTTTCTGCTTTAAAATTTCTCTTTTCATCAGTTTCCCGATTACCATGCTTTACCAGCTGGATGCTATGGGGCAGTGTGGTGATTTGGTGTCTCTAGTGACTCATGCTATCCATCAGAACCAGTCAAAAAAAAACCCAAAACGAAACAAAACAAAACAAAAAAAACCCCAACCAAACAAAAACCCCCACGTATTTGGCTTTTATTTAAAAAAACAAAAGTGTGCAGAATAAAAATACGTGTTAAGAAAGAATTTGGTGCGATAGAATTACCTGTATGAGAATCTAAATCACATGAGTTACATTTTAATTGATAGCAGGGGGAAAGAGTTTTTTATGCCAGTAAGTGTTCTAAGTAGTGGTTGAGTTGGATTTGGAATAATTTCAGTTGTTCTGCGACTCTAGTGTCCATTAATCACAACAGCAGCCTCCACCTCAGGTTGTCAGTGTAAAGCCTCTCTTAACATCCAGGGAACTTTCTTCCCACGTTCTGTAGTCGGTGAGTTATTGTGATAATAAATGCAGCAAGGAGCTAGACTCCCTGTCCTCACATGCCCTTCCATTTATCCAATCCAGCATCTGCCTATTTGAACAAGTGCATCAGATACAGGCAGCGTGCCAGCTATTAAAATGTTAAACCTACTGCCACGGAGCTGCATTGTACATTTTGTTTTTCCCTTGTCCTTGAAAAGGACTCACTCCTGAACTAATAGGAGTGTGCTTAATGGTTCCTTGTCTTAAATTCCCTATTTACTCAACTATCTCTTCCCTGATTTGGTACTTTGTATTCCCTTCTCTTCATGCTATTCATGGGAACATTAAATACCATTCTGCAAGCAAAGTCATTCAAGACACAACCTTTGCCAGCTGTATGGAAAACTGATTTCAAAATCCATTTCTACTCTGATGAAGCATGCAAATCAAATATTTTGACGGGCAGGAAAAGGACAATTTTTTAAGTTCATTTTTCAAAAAACCAGGAAGCTTTTGCTCTTCTTAGGAGCTGACATGACATACCTTCATCTAGGGGCCCCGTTGCTGTGGTCAGTAATAATTTAGGTCTCAATAAATTTACTGATTTTTACTGAAAAAAAAAATTTTAGTTATCATCTGTGCCTACTGTTGTTCTAGAGGGAACTCAGGACTTGAGAATGGCTATGTCCAATAAATTAGGAATTTAAGGTCTACCACAGATCACGGACCTTTTTGTCCTGGAAATATTGATTTAAGGGAAAGTATTGCCAGATTTATTATGTGAAGATGCTTGCATAATCACGGAACTGAGGTGACGAACCTTGTTCTCAATTAGATTGCTTTAGCTCTAGGCTTCATTTCATCCAGAAGAGAAATTACTGGAATAAAGGTTAAATATCCAAATCAGAAATATTATTGCCTGTGTTCCTTTATGTTTGAAATGGTAATAAAACAAATTGAACATTAACCTAGTAGGACCAAGGCATTTCTATTTGCATGGTTTTGACATCTGAATTGGGCAATAACTTCTCCATGTTGAAATTATGCAATGGTTGTTAGTCAGTCTTTCATTTCCTCAAGCATTTGTGCACAGATTACATCCGCATATTATATTTTATTATGAGTCATTAAAATGCTAATCAACAAAAGTACACTACCACAGTTCCAGGAGAGATCTACATTGTTAAATGGGTCTCCATTTTGATACCTTTCTCATAGCAAACACAACACATCCAACTGAAATCCACACCAACAGCTTGCTTTTGAAGTCTGCAGTGTTCATTTTGTGTACTTCCAGTCTCCCTGTACCTGCTTTGCTCTTCTGATTTCTTTCTGGTTACCTAACCTTCTCTCCCTAAACCCACCGACCTATTCCCAAGGTAAAATCACTGTGTCATGCTTAAGGTGTTTCCATGAAGCTGCCTCCTCTGCTGTCTGCTCCCTGTACTTTAATTACCTGTCAGACTCCCCCCAACTTTTTTCTCCGCTCACATATACCCCTTGATTTCTGCTTTTCCTCTGTCAAGCCCGGATTTGTTTTTCTTGTTCTGGTATTTTCTCTTCCAAGCTGACTCTTCTCTCTGATCCTGTACTAATTTGTCTTCACTACAAAGTACCTCCACATGTCTAGTTTTTCAAGAATTGCTTTCACTATCTATGAATTCTGAAAGTCAAGATGTCAATTTGACTAAATAGTACATTGTCCTTACAGTTATCAGACAGGACATTTACCTTCTCCCTTCAGACTTTTAGTAATGATAACTTTACATATCTCTACAGTCTGATACTAGAATTACATTCTGAAAAACTGCTGTTTATCACCAGATCTGTGGTTATCCTTTCCCCCTCCTTTCTACCATTACCCATACCTAGACATTATATGGATGATGGCTTTAAAATGAAGGAGAGTAGGTTTAGATTAAATATTAAGGAGAAATTCTTTATGTAAGGGCAGTGAGGCACTGGAACAGGTTACCCAGAGAAGCTTTGGACTCCCTATCCTTGGCAGTGTTCAAGGCCAGACTGGATGGTGCTCTGAGTAGCCTGGTCTCATGAAAGTCATCCTGCCAAGGCAAGGGGGTTGGAGCTAGATATTCCTTAAGGTCCCTTCCAACTCAAACCATTCTATGACTCTATGATAATTCTATTTTTTAAAAAAATTCTGCTACCCAGATTATTTCTTTAAAAAATGTTCATATCTCACTGATAAGTTAAAAATACTGTCTTTCTACTTCTCAAATATTTAAATTAAAATCTAAAGTTTTAATACAAATATGCAAAGATAATTTCCCTTGCTTAGGAAAAGTTAGTAAGAAGTAATGTCTAGTTTTAATTCACAGTATATCTACCTCATTCAAAGACAATTTTATATTGACAGGAGGAGTAATTTCTGTCTTTCAGCCCTACCAGAGCAACTATATCCCCTTACCTTGGGTTTTGTATCAACTCACTTCTCTGTATCACTGGTTTATTTCCCTGTATTCTTGGAGCCTGTGGCTATTTGAGCTGTATTTGTCTACTTCTCAGTGTTTTTATTTGGACATCGAATTATATGAACTTAGGTCATGACTTCAAGAAGCCTCGCGTTTATCTGACCATAGACAGTAAAAGCAAACAATTGTAAGAGTCACGAGAAATAAGAAAGTTGGCCTGAGTATAAGGATTACTCTTACTCTCAGCTGATAACAGAGTCATAACAGGGATTAGCTGAATCTGGAACTGCCATGACTTAGTTTAGATGGTTGTGACTGAAGAAGGTTGAAGCGTTCTGGCTGCTTTCAAAATAAATATGTCGATCATCTGCTCTCATTGGCTCCCACTCCAGTTGGCTTACTTGAGTTTTTTAAAAGTAGCATGTCTGTTTGTTGTGCACCTGGTGCAATTCTATTTTTGGGCTACTATGAGACATTTTATCAAGTACATAAATCATGCTGAGTACTGCAGTATTTTGAGCATGTGTATGTGCATGTAACTCTAACATATAGCCTCAAAGAAAAACCTTTGTCAGAATTATAGATCACTAGATATTCATTATTCACCACTGTTTGTATTTCTGTCCTAAACATTTTATTATCTTTTTAGTCTGATAGCAGCTTCCTAGACCAATGTGCAAGCTTTCATGTTACACAGCAGTTAATCTCACCCAAAAATGGAACAACACATTCTTTGTCTACCCAAATTCACACTGTTTGCTGTTTGATCTAATCAAAGAAAAATAAACACCATTCATTTTTATCCTACTACTTTTCTTTCCAGTGCACTCTCCAGATACTAATACAGTCCACAGTGGAAAGTAAAGAACAAACACATGCAGAAGAGGTTAAATTCCAGTCCAAAACAATTCAGGATAGGAAATAATCATATTCTCTAAGAAAAATAAGAGAAACTCTAACATCTACTATGGATATTTTGAAGGTTTGGCTGCCATGCAGGTGTTGTTTTGATGGAGATCATCAGAAAAGAGTGGTTAGATAAAAACCACTGCTGCTCTTTTTCTAGTTTTGCTCTTTTTTCTGGTGGTTTGCTTGGGTTTTTTTTTTATTTTGTCTATATGGTTGGGTTTTTTTTCTCAAATAAGAAACATGTAATTAGGTTCCTCTTAAAATGATGGAGACTTTAGGTAAGAAGTTTTCTGAGGGTATTACAGGATGAACTTCCTAATCCCTGTATTGAAAAGTGAATATTTAGATCCATCAGTATCTATTTTCAATCCCTTACTTCCATGCCTTTCAATTGTAGTTACCCAAGTAGAATTCTAATTTTTTTCTTCCCTCTCCAGAGAATAAAATGTAATAGCTCATGGCTTCAGAGATAAATGTGTTTTTGTTGCTGCTGCCATGTTTTCATCTCTTCTATAATTCTTTTTCTTTCTTTTCCTTTTGTGTGTTTTTCTTAGCCTAATTCCCTATTCTCTTGTAGATTTGTACTTCAGATTTTAGCCAGAGGCATAGAGTGCTTCTCAGAAACTCTCTTGAAACTTCTCAGTCCATTCCATGAAATCAGCATGAATGTTCTTGTCTCATGGGACTCCTAGAATGGATAAAAACTTGCAAGGGCATCTACAAAGTGAAAAACCACAAAAGAGGAAAATAAAATCAAGTTGACTATGACTCAGCCTGCCTTTTTACCATGGGTGAGAAAGACCATCCTCTTTGCACAGAATCAAGGCCTCAGTCCAGTTTTCACTGAAGACAGGGGAATGTTTTCCGTGAACTTGGCTCAGAGCAGCCTCAGTGCCCAGCACTCTTCTGCAGTAACTGGCATTGAAGGAAGCACTCGTGTACAGACAGGCCATGGCAATACCCCAAATCACTGCTTCCTTCCCAGACCAAGCAACTCTGTGCTCCTATGATTCTTTAGGGCTTTTATTACTTTATCAAAGCCTTAAGAATACAGGTTATATTTTTTGGGACACCATACGTGCCATGCAGCCTAACTCTCAGTAAAAATAATTTGGACTTTGAAGTCAGGTTGATACAGATGGGGAGAACTTGCACAGTTTTGAGGTATGGTTTACAGGTAGCATTATTTATCTTTCTTTTCAGCCTCTCTGCAGTTCTGAGTCACAGTATTGTCATCTTGTACAGCTCCCTTAGGGCAAGATGAACCTCAAATTAATTTAATTTGGCCTTTTAGGATGCATCTTGTTCTGTGGGAACCACCATTTGCACAAGCAATACCAAACATCAGCCGCTTACTGTTAATACAGGAAGCACAACAAAAATTTATTGTCGTTATTAAATAAAATTTATCTGCATTACTTACAAGCCTGTAAACATGGCCTTTCATAAATAGATAATAAGCTTTTCATGTCCCTGAATGTAGTGTCATTAGAACATGATGTACAGGGGCAATCGAGCTTCTAACTCTAAGCTAGGTTTTGGTACTCCAGCATCAACTGGGAGCCTTTGAGGATTTGCTCACAGAGAGTATGGAATACACAAAAGCATTCCAGAACAATAATTCCTTTTAATATCACTGTTCCACTCCCCTTGCCCTGGAAAACCTTGCAAAGAGCTTTGGCTTCTCTGTTCACACATCACTGTGACCTGGGCATGAAAGCTTCTTCGTTGTGCTCACTCCAGGAGTCTTTGAGGTGCAGGTGAGGATGGGATGTCAGAGAAGGTGTGTGTACATCCTCCACCTGCACTGAGTTCTAAAAGCAGCCTGGGCAGTGGCTAAGGACCTCTGGGAAAAATAGTTCAAAGTCTTGGATAACAGAAATCTCAGGGACAGAATTTCTGTTTGGGAAAAGTTCATGCCATCTCATTTTAGCTACTTTACTCAAATACTTAAGTGACAATGAAGATTCTTGATGTTTCCCATAATGGTATCTCCAGAAAGGTATTCATATCTCAATAGGGCAAAACAGACACCTCTAGAGGGCTGTCTCCCTCCATTTCCCCTACAGGAACTGTGGGGAACTAAGCTTTCAGTGGAGGTGCTTCATTTAGATGCCTTCAACCAGACACTAAACTGCTTTGAGTTTGGTATATGGAGGAAATTAGATGCTGAACTTAATAATTTGCAGGAGATCTAGGATACACTTCTCTCTTTGAGCAAGCCGAAGTGTGTCTTCAAACAGAGGGAAGAATGAGGCTTCCTTCACCCATACCCTACAGTAAGTGATGACGAAACATAATTTTGCTCAACACTGAAGTAAATCAATATCTGGTCTGGCGTGGTTTAGTTCAAATCTTTTTCTCTTTAGAACTTGTACAACAGCTGCCACGCTGCATGCTCAGCAGAATAGAAAAATACGCAGAGAATGTGCCTGTGGAGAGGAGGCAGGGATTGTTTATGCACTTGAGTACACACTGTATGCACAATTACGTACATCACCACTGACTGTCGCTCCTGGAGGAAAAGTGAATCAACATTTATGCTCAGCAACACAGCGGTTCAGAAGAAAAGCCCAAAGTTTTTGTTCGCTTTGTATTTTTTTTCATTCCATTGAAAAGGAACTACGTAATACACTGTCTAATGTACAATACTTTAACATTTTCCATCTTGTAAAGTTACTTTTTTTTTTTTGTCATCCATTCAGTGAGTCCAAAGTGTCTGAAATCTCTCCCTTACCCTTGCTCCCAGTTGGCCAGATGAAAATCTTTTCAAAATAGCATCACTCTCTACCTCCACTCCCCACAAAACCTCTTTCTATGATACCATAATTATAAAAATTAATGCATAGAAAAGGAAGAACTGAGCTCAGGTGCCTTCCACTCTGTAAAACTAAGTAGGCAACATATTAGTTTTTGCCACATCCAGGACTTTCAAAAAAGTCCCAGCAATCATGAATCTGTTTAAATTCCTACAAATATATCTCTTTAACCTTTGAAGACTCCTCCTAGCAATTGACAAACTACTTTCAGTAACAAATTAACTGTATTTGCTGCTCTTTACTGGCTTTTGGTTCAGAGATTTGTAAACACTTTCATGTCACATGCAAAAACACTTATTTAGATATATGTAATAGAGTTTCCAAAGTAACTGCATGGAATGGAGTTAAACACATTCATTCTAGGATGTTTCTGAAATCATAAGAATTCACAATTGTGAAGTTTGGAAAACCTGGTGCTGCTGTACTTTATATTTGGTTCAATATCCTGGTGCTGCTAAGATTTCCACCCTGCCAGGTGCTCCTTGGGCCATGCCGAGCCAGGGCTGAAGTCCCATCCCAGCCTCAACCCATCCCCAGTAAGGTTCCTGATGCTCAAGGCTGGGGCTGGCCCTGGTGTCCCTGGCTGCCCTGCGCCTGACTGGAGTTGTGGGACAACCCTGGCAGGCCCTGCCCTGCCACCCACCCAGCTCAGGGAGCCACCTCTCCCTCACCATCCCAGCCCCAGGAAGCAGCCAAGCTTTCCCTTTTAGAGAGGGGCATTATCTCTGCATGGAAGGAGCTGAAAACAAACCCTGGTTTTCTTGAGAACATAAAACCAAAACAAATTTTATTTGGAAGGACATCTGAGGATTTCCCTCCACACTTTCCTTTCTGCAAGGCTACTGCATGCTAAAACCAGTCATCAGCTATCATTGCTCCCTAGCAAGTCAAAACAATGAAAATCAGTATCACAGCACAACTTACATTGACAACTAAGGCAATTTATATGCAGTAAGGTTTACTAGAAGTGTTGAGATTACTGCTAAGCAGGACTATTCTGTCCATGAGTGCCAATGACCTCTGCTAAAGTATGGCCATTTCAAATGGTTAAATGGGCACAGGAAATCGGCTGTTTTGAAGATGACACTGCTCTGACAGTCTGTGAATTTTCCATGGATACTGTTGTTCAAATGTCCAAAAGTAAAATGTCATTAAAGGGCATTATTATCAGGAGTGGATGTGGTGAGTATCAGGGCACACTCATGCACTCGCCCACAGGTGAGAAAACATGACTGGCAAAAGAGTGTCAGTAGAAAAGCAAGAGGGAAGGAAAGACGTATGAATATTTTGGTTGGCAAATATAATTTTGCACAGTAGGAGTTCTTGTCAGACATAGGATTTTGTATCAAAAGTGCTTTGGATCTTGATGAGCTTCACAGCTGGAACAAGTAGATGTAGAGAATTACTACCTTGTTAATAGCTCAAGGTCTCCTTCCTCTCTATTGCTCTCACAATGGGTCACCGTTAAGAGCTAAGAGGTTTGCTTTGGTTAGTAGCTTTGGGTTTTTTTCCCTCAGTTGTAGCCATTTCATAAAACCATGGTACTATTTCCCCCCTCCTGTGTCCCTGACACACTACAAAACAATGACAAGGGAGGAGGCAGGACAAAATAGCAGATGATAAAAATGTGAGATGGCCACAGTGGTGCAGTGGGAGCACAGAAGTTCAGAGGTAGAGAAGAGCAGTGCCAATACACTGGGAGAAGAGAATACATTAATTATAGGGACAGTTTTATTTATCTAGTCTCATGTTCTCATACAGTTTTATTGATCATAGAACAGTTTAGCATACCAGCAGGAATGCTTTTCTGTATCCCACTGTGTACTACTAAAAACCCAGAGATATTTTACAGTCATTGGGGGCAACAGAATTTATTTTTCACTTGTAATGCCATTGTAATACCTAGTTTTCAGCAGTTCTAGTTGCCACTAATGCTTCCACTGATGAATGCATATAAACAGCAGTTCATAAAACTTCAATGGATCAGTTTGAACCTCATCTTAAGCTAAATAAACCAAGGATACAGACACATCTAGACAGTTTTAATGTCTCATCAAAAATATTGATTATTGTGTTGGCTTTTTACTTTACAAAGTCTTCAGAGAGACCAAAACCTCTTTCTCTCTTTTTATTTTTCCCCTGTCCAAAGGAACAGACAGAAGGTTCTTAATTATACTGTAGAAAATATGGAAAGTCTCATAGTAAATATCCTTTATATTGTATATAAGATTTTGGTCCTGATTTCTGTCACATGGTCATAACTCAAAACATTGGGAATTGCATTTCTTGGTTAAAACACTTACTACCTGAGAAAAGGATCTCATTTCTAATCACTGCACTAGTATTAGTGCTTCTAAAAATAACCTTCCTGTCTCCAGTCTCAGCTGTATTCTTCCAGTGTGGTTATTGAGAACCACTGAAGCTGAAATATGGCTATTGCCTGTCTCATTAGGTCAGTCTCACACTTGATTATTAAATGTAAGTTGTGTTGACATTGCAAAGTTTGGTAGTTTGTCTCTGCTTTGGTTCTCTTGGTAAAACCTGAACCTTGAGGTTTGGCTGACAAAACACACAGCCTTTTTTTTTTTTATCCAACTGCCTAACAGTTTCAGTTTATTTGAGCCATGTGGAGAAATAGTGGATTTCTTTTTATCTTTCTCACTTATGTCCAGTATTTTCTGCTTGACTTCACTGGCTTATTGTAGTTCTCCTTCAAAAAAAGACAGGACATACATCGAGATTAGGAGCCAAAATGGTCTTCAGCTTTCCTTAGAGAGAAACATGCCTAAAATAACATCAATTTTGAGCACTTTTTTTATAGATAATATCACTTAACAAAAGCTGTTACAAAATGAATGTGACGACCTCTACATTTCCGAATAGGTCATTTGGATTTAGTACTGCTGTAATATAAAGATACTGTTCAGTGCTACTGCCAACATTTCTGCGAACTCAAGATGCTTTAACAGTCCTTGGCACAGACACCATTAGTACCAAGTGAGCTGTATCTTCTCTCACAAGTGTGAGGTCTGACAACTTCTGAGTGCCAATTCTACAGTTCTTCTATCAATTTGTGTACCAAACATACTGGCAGTCTGCATGCAACTCTTCCCCTCACTAGTCTGTGAACACAAGATTGTTTCATCAAAACATCATCCTGACATTAAGTTTCAACACCCAAGGAAAAGGATAATTTATAAAGATTTGCCATTCACCAAATGCTATAATGACAATAACAATACCTATCCTGGCAAAGCTTTGTCATCATAAAATCCCAAGAATTACTCTTTCACAGTCATCTGCAGACTTTCAGGCAGGTGCCTGGTCTGTGCAAACAGACCAGCTCCCCAGATCTCTGTAGAAAAATGGATGATCCTCATCAATTTAGATTGTTTTCTGCTTCATTTCATAAAATTTTTTACCCTGATAGTAAAAAATTTTTTGGTGAGCTCTCCAACAAATAGATCTTAACCTTCTATGGACAGCTGCTGTGCTCTGTATCAAATTGCAAGGACTTTGCTAAAGATGTGTCCACCTTGCTTGTCATCTATACAAAAATTACCACAGGGCTGCTCTGTTCCTCACAAACAGGGAGGATGGAAGGTAGAAGTTAGAAAACATGTATTCAAAATTTTATCACAAGAAGGCAAAAATTTGATCATAACTAGACTGACTCTCTGCCTTCCTAAGCCAAATCATCAGAAAAATGTAATAGAAAAAAAACCCCCAAACATTGTTTAAGATGAAAAACTCGTCTAGAGAAGAGAGGAGATTGCCATGTATGAAGAAGAACTATGCTGTGTAAAGAGACAGCAGGAGGTAATTCCAAAATGAAGCCATGGAGCTGCTACCAAAAGTCAGGATGCACAAATCTTGTGAGGCATGGCTGTGGCAGCTGGGCCTGTTTAGCCTGCAGAAGAGGAGGATCAAGGGTGATCTTATTGCTCCCAGATAGGGGTTGGCCTCTTGCCCCAGATAATTAGTACAGGACAAGAGTAAATGTCCTCAAACTGCACCAGGGAAGGTTCCTGTTGGACATTAAGAGGAATTTTTTTCACAGAATCGATGATCAGGTGTTGGAACGTGCTGCCTGTGGAGGTTGTAGGGTCCCTGGAGGTACTTAAGGAAAGATTGGACATGGCACTCAGTGCCCTGGTCTGGTTGATAAGGTGGTGTTTTTTCATAGGTTGGATTTGATGGGATCTCAGAGATCTTTTCCAACTTAATTGCTTCTGTGATCATTCATTTTTGTATGAGGCAGGGGAAAGAGTAACCTCCATAGCTGCTGGACATACGAGTGGAAGGGATTGCAGGGGAGCAGAATGTCTGTCCTGTTAGAGCCAGGTCATCAAAGAGGAAAAGGATTTTAGAAAAAAAATGGGCCATGCTGATGGGACAGAATTTTAAAGCAGGAGAAAGCAATTTAGATTCACTGCTTCTCCTACTGCTTCTCTGGGTCTCACTTCCATCCCCCAAAATAGAGCAGTGAATTCATGACTAAAGTTATAGAGATTGCTTGTTTCCTTTCTGTCAAATGGGAACGTTACCACAGGGCAGGAGTGGTGGACAAGCAGTACACAGACTGCCCTGTCCTGCCATCCCACTGGCCATCCCCACAGGAGTGTCCTGTGAGATCAGAAAAGACCAGCTCATGGTTGGACACACACTGTGACGAGTCTGTGAGGTCTCTATCCCAAACCCATGGGTGAAGTGCAGCTGTATCCAATATTGCTGTGTGCAGCGTGTCATTTGTGTACGGGATAATGTCACTTGTCAGCAGTGGGCTCTGAAATGTGTATGTATGTGTGTCTATGCCATGAAGTGCTTTATGCACTGATTTTTTTTTTATTTAACTGTGCCAAATACAGACATAGATCTTGTTTTCCAAGGTGATTTGTTTTGATGACTTTGTGTCTTCACTGCTTGCCCAATAGTGGGAAAATGGGAGCTGTCAGTTTAGTTCCATGCACAGAGCTGGGTACAGTAACTTGGCCTGAATCTTTAGACACGATACTTTATATGTCCGGAAGCAGAACAGACACATTCTGTAATGATGCCTCTCCCCTGCATGCAGCAAAAGTCCCTTTGTAGACAATTCTTTCTTAGGAAATCCCCTTCTATGCAATTCCATGCATGCCTGCATGCATTGAATTCCATAATGTGAATGTACTTGACTTTGAGGAGATATCTCTCACAGAATTCAGAAGATGCAAGCCTTGTTCTTCGTCAAAATGCAGGCCCCTCAAGAAGACAAGAGGCAGATGGCTACAAGTCAGGACAGACAGCAATCTGGTGTCTGAGGGCAGCTGGTGGCAGTAATAGGAACTGTGTAACTTCATGGGTTTTTACCTTACTCCGCATGCTAAGTAGCTTATTCTTTCACTGAAGGGTAAGAAGCCTCAAATTACCACATGCACCCCACAGCCTGCATCAGCACCACGTCTTCTAATTACATAGTGGGCTAAAAGGTGTTCGTTTTTATCAGCTTTTAATTTGCTATCTTACAATTTCCCTGAATGTCTCCATAGTCTTATGTTGAGCCAGCAAACAGAGCTGTCTCAACAAAGGTTTTTAATCTATCTTGCCTGTGCCATTCCCTACTTTAACTATTATCATGTTCACTTTTAAATGTCTGCCATGTGAAATGAACTCTCCCAATCATTTCAGTATATTCATGCATGGGTTTTCTGTATTCCTAATCAGTCCTGTTGCCTTCCTCTCAATACCCACAACCTCTGTTTTGTACTGTGTTCTGTTGGCAGATGGTGAAAGTACTGCTGCAACTTGTTTTATTTTAATATAATGGGTGCATAGTAATTTGTGTGTGTGTGTGTGTTTTTTCTCAATGCACAGGCAATATAAGGACAGGTTTTGATTCTGAATATAGTTACTCACTGAAGAAAGGCTTTCACTTGAGCTGTCCCTCATGGTAAACAGGTGTCCTTCCCAAATAAGAATTTCAAATAATTCCAAGTTTCCTTTCACACGTGTGTTATCTAGAGACATTGAGCTTAATCTGACATTATGTTATTTGTTTACCTCACTAGGGTAAGTCCCTCTGATGTTCTTGGGGGGTCTTTTCAGGATTTGAGCAGCCCTCATAGCCATCACAGCACGTGGCTCATAGCCAAGTCTGTAACTGGAGGAGCTCTTTAAGCCAAAATAAGCTTTCAGTAGTCCCCAGCTGCTGGCTGGCTGCTCTGTAGAGCCGTACATGTTTGCGTGGTTACGCCACGAGCCAGGCTGGGTGACAGGCTGGCTGAAGGCTGGCACAGGGCCGGAGCCAATGTCCGTCCCACCCAGCATGGAGCTGTGGAACCCGCTGTGTCCACAAAAGGGTGGAAGCAGTGCAGGGGTAGGAATGAGACAGGGAGGGTGGAGGAGATTGGGGACCCCTTATTTTAGTGGCAGTGCTTTCTTAAACTGTCAAGCAATTTGTGACTTGTTACCTTTTCCAAGAATGGTGAATTGTGTTAGAACGTGCTTTATGCAGACGTATCTGTAATCAACAAACAGCCTGAGGATACCCAGGCTGAACACCTCAGCTGCAGCCCCTGCTCTGTGCGTGGGTGTGCATCCCTGTGCCCCAGAATTCTCCTTGCTGGAATCTCATCAGAAGGGAGATTTCATGAGCTTTCATCCAAATTTTGGTGTGAGATACTGTTGAAAAGCAGAGCTGGGGTGCTGCATTAAAAATCAAATTGGATTGGTTCGGTGTATATCAAACATCAGATACATAGCCGAGGCTATTAGGAACTTCTAACAATAGGCAGATGAAGAATCATTAGCCTTGAAAACCTGGAGGATGAGATTACAAACACACAAGCCAATAAATCACACAGGTCAGTTTTGCAGAAGCTGATGTGGAATAGCAGCAATCTGTTTATGCAGTGACGGGTCAGTTGGATCAGTGTCAAATCATTTTTGGGATAAAAGATTTTGGCTTTAATTCATACTCTTTCCCAAATGGCTTCTATGCAGCCTTTATACACAACACCTCTGGTCAATTTCAGGATTACAAATAAAAAATCTAGAATAGATGAAACTGATAAAACAGAATTATTTCAGGATTACCTCAAGACGCAGATTTGGCATTGAAAGATCTCCAGAGTAAAGCAGCATTACATGATTTAAGTTCAATTCTATCCCAACAATTTAAAAATGTTTCTAGTATATTCTTATAGCCTCAGCTTTAATCACATCTCCTTTTGAGAGAAGATTTCCTAAACCATGTCTTTCTAAGGGGGACTTCAGGGCTGACATGATCTTTCTATTACCTTTTCTAAAACCTTGACAAAAATTGTCTAATCACAGAAGGAGTAATAAAGTTGGGAGGCACGACACTGATAGAGAACCTTATGCTTATGATGAATGTATCACTTCTTCAATTGCTATGAATTTATTTGATACCAGAAATTACTATGCTTTTGAAAGTCTTCCCTGCAATAATGTCCAAATTAATGTAATAATAAAAAAAAGAAATTGCAATTGAGGCAATAAAGAGTTGATATAGGTCTACTGTCACACCAAGCAAAAGATAAAATGGCTGCATCAAAAAATTAGGTTTGGGCAGAGGTGTAAGGAGTATTTTAGGCTTTGTGCCATCTGTCCTTTTGTCCTAGTTTACTCTGAACTTTTTGCTCAGACCACCACTCATTTTGCTCTCCACATTTTACAAATCATAATTTCAAATGTAACTGGCCAATTGGAGAATCAAAAAAAAATTTTCCAGACTGACTCCAAATGTCTAATCTCAACTTTTTTCTCAACTTTTTTTTCTATGTTTAGGCCTTCATACCTTTTGGTAGGAAAAGAAGCTTTGGTAGTGAAGACTTATCTTTTATTTGGGATTTTTTCTTTTAATGGTGGTCTCTGCTGCTGTAAACCAAAAGGGTGATAATTAGTGTCTCCTACTGTTTACGCCTGCTGCCATCTACAACGATGAGCTATTATTATTCTGTCTGCTAATACTTGGAAAGGATATCAGTTGGAGAACTAATCCAAAATATAGCAAGATCATTGTCACAAATGCCTGAAATGGAGACAATGTTACAGATGCTGGAAATGAAAGGATTTTATTATACTGAATCATTCAGTCCATCTGCCCAGGCTGTGCTTTGCTGAGCAGTCTCTAATATCTCACATAAGTGCTAGAATACCATAAGTATTAAATAGATCATTCTCTTTGAAATACATTGTGTACACCCAAAAAACTTTTACATAATTATGGTGCTAGATAGACCTTGATCTTAAACAGAGATCCAGTACAGTGAGGTTTTATGGCAGTGTGCTGGTCTTTCAGATCATTTCCAGTTACTGGCCTGGAATCACAGTGAGGAAAGTGCTAGATTAGACAGGCTTTCTTGGAGAACTAGACTGCAAAACAGCCTAGAACATAGTGTTGGAGTGTTATGTTATTTTTCTTTACTTTGTTTTGTTTTGTTTTGTTTCTTGTTAAGGAGTTAGGCTTTTGCTTAAAAGTAGTCCCTATCTTTGTAAAAACTGTTAAACTGCAATTCTGCATCTCCAAATGGTTTCTTCACAGGGTCATGTTTTTCAGATGATCATGGTACATGCACTGTTATGCTTGTGTTCCCTGATAGAAATCCAGAAGACATGGACCATAGAGAGTTCCAGCATCTGGATTTCAGTTTGTTTGACATGTACTGCCTTTGGCAATAGGAAGGCGGAGAAGCTGCTGTCTTCAGCAATTTGGAGGAAGGTGTCTCTGAGCCACTTGGAGTGCTGCATACATCACCCTCCTGAGTGATGTGATTAAACAATCCTCCTTGTACTTTACCATGAGGATCCCCTGCACTCTTTCCCAGTTCTCTGCTTTGAGTATACGTCTCAGAAGCCATGCTCCACAGAAATTATGTAGAAGCCACATGGCAATCCTCCTCTTGCAGGTGGTACAGGACCCCCTCCAACTCTCACTAAAAGTGTTCTTTTACCATTTCTGATTGCCTTCACCCCCCTGAGAAAGTCTTCCTGTATGTTGCTGACATCTGATGCAATGCTTACCTACTGCTAAGTAAAAGTTGGACATTCACAGAAAGTGTTGCCAATGCCTCTTGCTGATTAAAATCCATAAGAACAGCACAATCATGTTTCAGTATTTAAAACAGATTTTAATTATTGACTACGAATCCTTCAAGTCTGGCACTCTATAGAGTCCTGAACTTTTTTCTTGCTTCCTGTAAATAAATCTGACTGCAAAAATAGTTTCATTCTCTCATGACATGTAAGGGAGAAAACCTCAACATTTTATTATGTAAACTCACAAATGACAGCAGCTATTTAAATCTATTTGATCATTCAGCCTTTCAAGTAATGTCCTTAACTAGATAGAAAAGTTTCAATGGGATGTTAAAATGTTGAATGCATGTGGGAGGGATCTACACTTTACGATGCTAGGGACCAGGAAATTGTGTTGTTGACAGTGCATGTGTAAAAAGTAAAGCAGTGCTTTCTTACAGTGTTAACTTTTACAGTTTCTTACTAAATGCTTTCTTACAGTTGGTAAGATTTTTAAAAAATAGAGGATTTGAGAAGATATTTCACTGTAAATATCATGTTCAATTCATGTATCTTATACAGTTGTCTTGGATAACTGACTTGTAGCTCAGTTTTAGATGTCTGTTGAATAACCATTCCCAAAGTCAGGTTCTTTAAGAAGTTAAGGGGTAGAGGTCTTCAGAGACACTCATCTCTTTGTCTTTTTAGGTACCTTGGTGAACCAGCCTTCATAAAATAAGTGTTTAAATGCAAAAATGTAGCACTTATATGTAGGAAAACAGTGTTGCAGATTCTCTAACCACACTGCTGCTTTTTTTGGGGTTTTTTTATGGTTTTGGTTTTTTTTTTTTTCTTTCCAGCAGTGCAATTCCTTAAACAGTGATTGCTGTAATCTGAAACAAGAACGGAGTATGCTGTTTATTGTATCTTTTATTTAAAGGTTCCTACTTGCAGTCTACATTTGTTTAATGGAAAAGCTCAAAAGGTAACACACTGCTCCTGCTGATCAAAGATATAAATGAGCTGTTTTCTCTCCTGTCTTTTTCAGTGTATGCAAATATCTCTTGTTTTCCCCTCACTTCTCTGTCTCCCCATTGTTTCCTTGGTTTAGATATGTTTACTGTCACTATACATTTTTAATGAGGTGTCCATAGCTGCTTTGCTAAGAAACTATTGATTCTGCCTCTGCCTGTCAGTCACTCTGATTCAGTCCTCTCTAAACTCAGTATCTTTTGAAGCCATGGCTCCAGTTCAGCTGAATTTGTCAAAGGGGTTGAAAGGTGATGTTTCTGTGAGTTTTAAGGAGTAAAAGCTTTGCCAGGTAGGCAAGCACATCAGCAGGCCACTGTTGGAAAGACTCCAGCATGACTTTGATCTGTTCAGCTTTCCCGTTAACCAACGAGCACGTGTATTCTGGCCTGCCGGTCAGAATCCACGCAGCTTGGAACAAGGCCAAGCACATGATATGAATCACATTCCCCGACAGTCACCCTTTTGCTAGACTAAGCAAACCAAGGCCTTTTGGTTTACTCTTGTAAAAAAAAGCTCTCCTTTCCTTGGATTATCTGAATATCGTTTGCAACTGCTGGAATTTCAGCCCTTTTCTCTTAAGTGTGGATGGGCAGAGCTGCTCACTGGACTCCAGCTGAGGTCACATTAGGACTAGGTGGTGTTAATTTTTGCTTGACTCCAATGGGACTGTTTTGGCTGATTTAAGACATTTTGAAAACCAGCAAGATCTCTAGCCCACTTAAGATGACTTGTCTTAGGCTGGGAAAGTCAGGAGTTACTAACTCTATGAATTTTATTTTTTTTTCCTTTTATTTGCTTTATGTTTTCAGCAGTAAGATCAAATTTATGAAAATAGAACTCTGTGAAATGCTAGGAAGTATTTCAAGGTTTTGTTCAGAATTTATCTTTTAAAGGAGATTAATAATTTCTTCCCTTCTCCCTCATTTAGTCTGTAGGAATAGATCTCACAGTAGCAAATTTTACTGCTTGGCCATCCAGTCCTCTGTACCCTGCAGGAAAAAAGCTATTTTTTGAACAAGCTGTTATAGATATTAGTCTTACAATGTCTCCATGTCTGATAAGAAAGGGAAAGATGAGTGCAGGCAAGCAGCTGAACTAGCTGGAAGACAGAAAAAAAGAAAGCAAAGCTCTTTTGCATTGTGACTGTAGAGATGGCTGAGCATTTAATGTTGGGCATTAGCACTTAGCACTTAAATGTATGATTGAACTGTAATTTCTAGTTACTGGAAGATTTTTCTGGCCGAGGAAGTGGGCGTGTAAGTGTCCTTCAAACTTGCGTCACAAGAAAATGTCTTCTGGCCTGTTTGAAATTTGATTTTTTTCAAATACACTTGTAGATTTTGCTGAAATACTGAACATATGTTTGAATTCTGTTCATCTTTTCTTTGGCTGATAAAGAGAAAGGGGTAAAATGGAAACAGTTTTTCTTTTTAATAAGGGAGGATTAATTTTCCTACCTAGCGGAAAAGTATTGAGTTATTCTATTTCATATGAAAGTCAGTTTTCAGTAATGAAAGTGTTTTTCCTTTTATGTGATAAGATGGGTGGACTATAAAGTAGCTATAAAAAAGAGGAATAAGAAATATATTGCTATAACGAGCTAGACCATGTGCTTTTTGTTAGGATTGTTTTGTAAAACCGACTTGCTGGAAGTAATCCACAAATAGGCTTAAAAATAAGCCCCAGAATTTTATTCTGGATATCTCATCAACAACAATAAGGAGAACATTATGCATATTGACAGAGATGAATCTTTTTGTCAAGTATTCACGGTAGTTTCAGAGCTGTTGAATTTTTAAGTGTGCTTGCAAAACATCTTTGGACCTCTATTTTGACCTCTTATGTGAAGCTTTCCCATGATTTCTATTCATTAACATGAAAAAGGCAATCAACCACATACATTTAGATAACCAAAGCTACAAGGAGCATCTGTTTTCCAGACATCTCTGTGTTGTACGTGACCTATGGTCTGATTTGGCTGAAATCTGATAGCGTTGTATAATTTCACATGCCATCATTAGAACATTCCTCTGAGGGGAAAAGGAACAGGCCCCGAGCCTGGGAGTGGTATCTTCGGGTGATCTTCCTGCTCTTAAGGAAGCTCCGTGCAGAATCACATCCAGCACATGTGGAGCAGTGCCCTGAGGATGGGCACACAGGCTTTGGTGGGCAGGCATGAGCTGGCCTGCACGCCGAGCACACAGGAGCCCTGTAGCCGTGCTAGAGCAACGATCAGCATGTCCCAGGGCAAGGTTTAATAGCTGTGGTTCAGTCAACCACAGCAACAGGCTCACGGGTTGCACAACGGTTTGCAAAGGCACGCAGAGACATCCCCTCCTCGGGCTGCACCGGGCCTGCACATGCAGAGGCCATGTGCACGTCAGCCAGCACCATGATGCATTAGGAGCAGATCAATAGATCTGCTGTCAGGTGCTGGGCCTCCCACATCCTCAATAAGCGCGGTACGAAGTTTTGACTCTGAGTAGGTCTAATGGGGTGCTCTGGAGCAAACGTCTCTGGCACACACGTGGTTAGAAACTGTCTGATGTTAGGTTTAGGCACTGTGGTTTGGACGCCTGCATGGGGATGGAGCACATTTGGGGAGCAACTGGTGTGGGACTTGAAATTTTAGCTTCTCTTAACGAAATACAGTTTGTATATACAAGCCCCATTCCTTTTACGAAACAGTGTGCAGCAAGTATGACTGACTAGGGAGTTTGATTCAAAACTGTTTTAAGGGCTCAAGCCAAAATCTCAGTGCAGACACAGCCTAATTAATTTTCTAATTATATTTGTTCACTTGTTCAACATTTCCTTCAGATCAACAAGATGTGTACAATTTATGTACAACTCAAAATCCAGTGTCATTCCACATGCTGTCTCTTGAAAGAGCATATTTGAGTAGTTGAAATTGAAGAATGGGCCATAATGAGGTGGAAAAATCCAAATTTTTATTTCAGTGCCTTTCTCTGGGAAGTAACATGAGTTGTATCAACATGAATTTTACTTATATTGTGATGCTGCATAAGTAATGGATTTAAACTCCAGGGAAGCAACTCAAGCTATCAGAAGTCCTGGAATTGTGGCTACCACTACAACATGATTGCTCATGCAAATTTAAAAGTTATGTTATATTTTTGTGAATTTTTCCAAGGCTTATTTCCAAGGGTATTCCTCCTATAGAGGAATTTGGACAAAGAAAGTGATTTGGAAGCAAAACCTACTCGAGTTTTTTGAATGCTTAGAAGCCTCTACCTTTACAAACCTGAGAAAAATGCAACAGCAGAAGATTTTAAAGTATAGGTTTTAATTGAAACCATTATTTCTAATCAACATTGAGAGTTATGCCTAGTATGAAAGGAATGCAAATTATATCCACTGACACTGAAACAAGAAAGAATAAACTAGAAGACAAGTTTCAAGCTAATCCTTTTATCTGTGATTCAAATCAAATCCAAGTCAGTAATGTCTGAATGCTGTTAACACTGGGATGGCCATTCCTCGATACAGGTGATGTCAGGCTGATTTCCCTGAAGACTGATGCCTGTGTCACAAAAATCCAACCCATTTTCACCACACCTAACAAGTAACTCGGGTATCTGGACAGTAAGCTGGTGGAGGAGAATACAGAAAGGAAATGCCTTCTTATCCTGCTGATGCTTTCATTTGAGGTGTGGGCAGAATGGTAAAAAATAGAAGAAGGGGGAGAAAAAGTCTATGTAGCAATATAATAAAATAAATTCCAAATGTTTGCCACATATTTTATTAATCAAGAGTACTTTTATGATCTGACACCGGGCAGTTCTAGGTTTACATCCTAGTACATGGAGATAAAAGTCTTTAACCCATGTTTTCTACAGGTCTGGTGGCAGGATTATTGTGTTGAAGCCACCACTCCAGATGCCCAGAATTCAATGTGTTATCAACCAAAGAAATATAAAAGGAAAAGATTGGGAAAAAAAAAAAAAAAAAAAAAAAGAGCACCATAAATAATCTTTTGTAGCAATATTGAAAGTGTTTGGAAGCAACAGTTCATTCCTCACTCAGAAAGCTGGAGGCTGCAAAGGTCTCCTAGATTACCATAGTAACTAAACGAATAATTTAAATCTGCCTTTTAAAGGGCTGTAAATAATGCAAGTGTAATATCAGCCAGTGCTCATTGCCATTTCACATGCTTCAGATGGCAATTTGAAGAAGACTGTGGTATCACCATTCCTCTTGTAAGGAATTACAGATTAATAAAATGTTGTGTCCAGATCTCACCCTTTCTCTGCTGGTTTTTTTCTGGACTTACCTGATGGTAAATGAGAACTCGTACAACAGGCTTCATTTACATGTCTCTTTGGGAACCTGAAATGATTGTAGATATCAACTTCTCCATTTGTCAAAAAAACCATCATCCTAAAGGACTGAGAATATGAATCAGACTCTCTTCTGCATGTCTATGCACCGAATGTTGAAGGATCTTCTGGAAGCATTACAGTGCTAGTACACAGCTACATTATCTGCAAGGGTGGGAACACACACATGGGTGCTGCTTTCAATGTTATTAAATATATTACCGGAGGAAATATTTTAGGTTGGGGTTTGAATTCATGGATGAAATGGTGCTGATGATCTTGTACAGACTGCTTTAGGAAAAAAGGGATATAAAATTCTGGTCTTGAGGGCTGGAATGAAAAATATAGCAGGCCAAGAAATTCCTGAAGAACTGCAAAGACAACATTTTGTGATGAAGAAAACAGATACTTTTGACTCCCTTTGACTGCAATCAGAAGGTTCTGTATCTCCTAGGTCTCCTTTTCATTGCCACAGTAATCATGATAAGAATGAGAAAAATGCCTTCTGAAAGCAAACTGAAAGCCATTAGCAAATTGAGTAAAATGATGCTTAAAAATTATTTTTTTTAGCAAACAACCAATGCACATTTTTGTCTCATCTAACTACAAGGGTGGCCCTCTTCAGATACAGGAAAGGGAAAAATCCAGTATATATCCTTAAGACAGCCCAGCATGTATGGAGATCTGGACAAAACAGGGTTTTTTTTCCAGAGCCTCTGTCACTCACATTCATCTTTCCCCTGAAGAATACATGTTTTCTCAAATCCATCATTTTATCTGTGTTTTCTGGCTCTAGCTTAGTATATTGCTTGTTAGCTTCTTTTCAGGGCCTGGAAATAAACTCTTTCTTTTGCTTAGACTTCTCTTGAGCCCAGGCAGCCTGCTGCACTGAGAATATATACCTGTGGTGTGTGTGCCAAGGCTGTTTGGCCATGATCCAGGCAGCTTTTATGACTTGTCCTCAGGGGAAATGTGCCACTGCTGCCTTTTCTTCTTGACATGTGAGGGACCATCTCAGGAAACCTATACCTAAGATAGTAAACCAGTAATATTTACCACTAGTATTTGTTGTATTTATTGCAGGCTCAATGGGAGCAAGTAGGAAAATCCTTTATTATAGACATATGCATCCATATCAAAAGACAGGGAAGAAAAAGGATGGTGTGACAGACATTCTTTTCATATATATTCAATACAAAGAAGAAACTTATGTGCAGATTATGAAGGCACAAGTCTTCATTTGTATTGCAGTATTGGTAGGAAGCGTGTACAAACTCTATGATGGTTCAGGCAGGGAAAGTGTAGAAGATTCAGATGGTACAGGATTGGTGTTAGTACTTATTAAAATAGACAAGACCCATGTAGGCAAGCATAGAAGCCTTAGAAGAGAACACACATACTTCTAATCAATAATACAAACAAGAGGATTTGCTTTAATTTCTGACTTGATAGCATTCTCTTAAATGAATATAATCCTTAGCCTACTAAACTTAAGTCTAACATGATATCTAATTCAGAGCACTTGCTTTGCACTCTGAGGAGGCAAAGTGCCATGAAGTATTGATCATGCTGCAAAAAGATGGCACTGAGAATTTAAAAAGACTGCGGTAGTTTTCCTTGGGAGTAAAAAAGTATCAGCCTCGCACTTCTTGTTCTTGGCAATGACAAAATAAAGCCCAAAACTCATATTTCCACCTAGTTAGTAATTCCGTATAATCCTCAGATTTCAAAATTTATTAGAAAGATCAGTAACAGAAATAGTTCTGTAGCAACCCCCTCAATTTATACCCAGTGCATTCTTTTATCATCCAGTGATTTCGTATCCATTTTGCCTGACTAATTTTGCCTGTGGTGCCACTCTTACCTTGTATTATCATCACAGTGGATTGAATTTGCTTTGCAGAGAAATCAAGTACCACAGAAATGGGATGTTTACTAATGGTAGGTAAAACAACACAAGAAGGGCTAAATTCTGATGACCTTTGTTATTACCTAGGAATTCACATAGTTGCAATTTTTAGCTGCAGCTGAATTTGCAATCCAGTTTTAAAACGAATGAGAATGCACAAAAATATTCTTATATAATTTCATCCCTATCTATCTGCCTTAAGATTCCTTTTGCTCTACAAAATAAACATTCCTTTAAAGATGGGTGATTTATCCATAAGATTCAGTCAAATTAATTTGGATTGTATAGTGATATAGTATTAATATAGTCTAGCATCACAAACCACAACTGAACTTGCTATGGTGAAGTACTATGTTTCCATAATGCTTCCAGTAGAAACAATTTTCACAGCTGCATTTCTTAAAGTTGGGTTTTTTTCATTTTTTGTGTTTTGGTTGGGTTTTTTTCCCAATAAGGCTCTTTAAAAATTTTTAGAATAAACAAGATTCTAACCTAGGTAAATAAAGGACTTGTTAAGTTCCTTTGCATTATGTTGGTTAAAAAAAACAAAACAAAACAAAACAAAAACAAAAACAAAAACAAAAAAACACTCAACAAAATGAATGTGAGAAGAGCCAAAGATAAAATGCTCTTCAGATTTGTAAAACAAAGCAGAGAAGGACAATTGAGTGTCAAGGCATACATTCAGCATACATAAGGCCCTGCTTGTACCCTACGTGCTGTAAATTTGGTCCAGACTAGCCAAATCACAATTAGAAATAGGATGCTGCCAAATCAGATTTTTATTCCATATGTAACATCTCTACAAGATGTGAAACCAAGTACAAGATTTCCATGTTTACTGACAGATACTCTATAAGTTAACCCACAGATGAGCTGCTTCTTCACAGTGCAGTGTTGAATTCATCCACGTGAAAGCATTTCTAGGAATTGTACATTAGTGGTGAATTATGTAGATGTGAAAGCATGTATCACTTTCCCATCTGCTGCTTCACTTTGTATTGCTCTATTGATTTGGAAATAAAAACTCTTCTGGTATTGCTCAAATAGTTGCTTAGTTCCAGTTCCATGTTCTGCCAGTGTCACCCAATGTGATTGTCTCATCTGCAGCTCCTAACTGGTCACTAAGAGCCTTTTCTCTCTGCAGATTGCAGCTAGATCTCTAATACCCAATTCAGATGGTAATTTGAACCGGAGCACTCAGAATCACCTGGCTGTGAGTCTGCTTCATTACAGCTGGGAAACTTGTGCTTTATTTTATTTTATTTTGTTTTATTTTATTTATTTTATTTTATTTTATTTTAATGGATTAAAACATTTAAATAGGTTAGCTGCCTCTTGTTTTCAACAGTCATTTTTCATGTCAAAATTTACATTACTTACTTCATTAAATCAGGTCATGAGGTTATGCAGGGCAGAAAATTAGAAGACCTAGAGCCCAACTAGAACTTAATCTGGTTACTGCCACAAAAGATAAAAAATGTTTCTATAAATGCATTAGCAACAAAAGGAGGGCTGAGGAGGATCTCCATTCTTTATTGGATGTGAAGGGAAACATAATGACTAAGGATGAGGAACAGCCTGAGGTACTTAATGCTTTTTTACATCAGTCTTTAGTAGTAAGAACAGTTTTTCTCTGGGCACTCAGCCCTCTGAGCTGGAAGACGAGGAGCAGAATGAAGGCCCCATAGTCCAAGGGAAAATGGTCAGTGACATGCTATAGTACTTAGAGACACACAAGTCTATAGGCCACAATGGGATGCATCCCAGGGTATTGAGGGAATTGGGGGAACTGTTCACTGAACCACTCTCCATCCTGTGTTTTCAATCCTGGCTAACTGGAGAGGTTCCAGTTGACTGCAGGCTACCCAGTGCAACACTCAGCTGTAAGAAGGATTGGAAGGAGGAGCCAGGGTACTACAGACCTGTCAGTATGACCCAGATATTGGGGAAGGCCGTGGAGAGGGTCATCCTGAGTACTATGTGCTGCGTGCAGCACATGCAGGGCAGCCAGGGGATCAATCTGCATTGGTTCATGAAGGGTAGGTCCTCCTTGAACAACCTGATCTTGTCCTATGACAAGGTGATCCATCTAGAGGACAAGAGAAAGGCTGTGGATGTTGTTTGCCTGTATTCTAGTATAGCCTTTGACACTCTTTCCCACAGCATTCTCCTAGAACAAGCAGCTGCTCATGGCTTGACCAGGTGCAGCGATTGTCTCTCTGTACTCAGCACTGGTGAGACCACACACCTCTGATTTTGCGTTCAGTTTTGGGCCCCTCACTATAAAAAAAGACACTGAGTCACCAGAGCATGTCCAGAGAAGGGCAATGAAGTTGGGGAAGGATCCAGAGCACAAGTCCTGTGAGGAGCAGCTGGGGGAACTGAGGTTCTTTAGCAGGCAAAAGGAGGCTCAGGGGAGACCTTATCTCTCTGGTACCACCTGAAAGGAGCAAGTAGCCAGGTTGAAATCGCTCCTCCAGGCAGCCAGCAACAGGACAAGATGAAATGGCCTCAAGGCATGCCAGGGGAGATGTAGATTGGATATTAAGAAAAAATCTCTTCATGGAAAGGGTTGTCAAGCATTGGAACTGGCTGCCCATGGGAATGGTTGAGTCACCATCCCTGACAGCTTTTAGAAAACTGTAGATGTGATGCTTAGGTAAATGGTTTATTGGTGGACTCAAAAGTGTCGGGTTAACAGGTGGACTTAAGGAACTTAAAGGTGCCTTTGAAACCTAAATTATTCCAGGATTATGTTGGTTTTGTTCCTTCTTGCTTCCAGAAACTCTCACCTGTTATTTCATACCATAACTGAGGCTCAGGTAGATAGGAGGGCACCTACGCTTGTCAATGCATTGCATGTAGAAGGAAGTTAATTATTTACACTTTATTCATTTGCAAAGTACTGTATAGGTATAAAATTCTGACATAACTCCTATGAAGTTGTGCCAGTAGCTCTAGGAATCTGTTATGTATTCATTGAGCATATCCCTATAAGAGTCATTTGCACATCTTTTTAAAATTGCTATAGTTTACAAGGCACTGGATATCTGGATTCATTCTCTAGTTCAAATGATAAAATATAAAATATTTTTCCTGGATAATTTTAAAATCAATTTTCTTTTGCTCTCATTCTTAGACATTTAATAGGAGAAATGCTGAAAATGCCTATTAAATGGTAGAATAAATCTCTATTCCAAAAAAAAAAAAAACCCAACTCAAACCTAAAAAAAATCTCAGAAAACAAACATATGTTCTTAAATTCATCTCTATTCTGTAAACTATTTAAACATACCAAGGCTCCACTGGAACTTCAAGACATACTTAAGTGGTCTGAGAAATAGTGATAAACTTAAACAAATCCTTAAAGTTAAGTGCTTTGTTGAAACAGAATTCAGTGTTGCAATTCCTACTCTGTAAATTATTAAATAGATGTAGGTGAAACTGTAAAGTATGAACTTCAACAACCTTTCTAATGGGTCTAAGAAAACTTCTCTGGTGAGGACTAAGAATATTTAAAAATATGTGAGCTGTCATTTTTAAGAGTTAATGGTTTGGTTACATTTAGGTACAAAAATAGTATTTTTAAAAGGCATATGGTAAAACAGATGCACAATGAAGTTCTGTATAAAAATAAAAGAATGTTTTTTAAAAAATACATCTTCTTCAGCAGAGAACCTGCAGCACTAACTTCTGCCCTGATTTATACAATGTCATGGCATTAGGACAATGTCTGATCTCTTGATGCTCTGAATTTAGGTGAATGTGGCCTGGGTGTAAGTTTTATTTTAATGCACACCTGTTTGAATTATTGGTATTGTCTCTACTGG
>VWZN01013565.1:119029-131583 GCA_013396955.1 Regulus satrapa | reverse complement strand
ACAGACAGCAGTAATGTGTCTGAATATCTATTTGAACAGTAGCAAGGAATAACTTGTGTGCCTTTAATTCAGCTGCAGAGGATATCCATGTGGGATTAATATACTTAAGTGATCGTGTCACACTGACGTATCTTGTTCAGACTTGTAGATTTTTAAAGCAGTGTGGACTTGTAGGTAGTAGCGGAAGTGTAATTAATTTTAAACATGTGACTTGGCCTAGTGCTTATGATTTTAACGTGGTATTCGTACATTGGTAAATATGCATAGATTTAGCCATCTGTCCTCTATTTTCCCTTCGTGTGTGCACGTACCGCACTGTGCAAATTAAAAAGGTACCTGCGGTAAGCTTTAGGGCCAAATACATATTGCAACTCTTCTGAGAAATGCTCTAAAGTTACTCTCAAGGACTAGTGGAAAGCGTCTTTCATACGCTGAGTATATTTAAAGTTTAAAAAAAAAAATAGTTACTCCACCGTCAATTATGTCAATTTGTAGCTTGTATTTGGCACTGATACTATTTGCGTTTGTCGAGTACAGTTGATACTGCTGCTGGAAGGGATGTAGTTTTTCCCACTGCGGACAAGGCCCTTTTGTGCAGTGTCAACCTTATGCTTTTAGAGGATGCACGAACCTCTGGGCAGAGCCAGCTCTGCTGTTTCTCTCTCCAGTGATAAGGTGGTGGTGGGGTGCCAGGTCCAGTGTTGCTCACTGGAGATCATAGCAACAGAACTTCTGCCACCGGCTGGCTGGAGCTCCCAGCTGGGGCACGCCAGTCTGACACTTGCCATAGTTGCAGGCATATGCTCTGGCTTATCTACACAATTTGGAATAGCAGTGGGCCACCCTGGTGATTTGCGCATTGTGGGGGTCTGTCTGTCTGTCCGTGGGAGGTAGCCTGCAGGATGATGCCTGTTTTCCTGCAGCTGGAGATGGGCTGTTTAGTTGTGGTATCCCTGCCATAGCGCCCACAGGGCTGGTACCTACCTGCATTGTGCAGATAGATGGGAGGATGGTATAACATGGTCACTTCAACATACCTTCTCCTCTGAGAACTTATCTCTTCTGTTTTTTATGGCACTCTCTCTGAAGAAATAGCCTGGGTCTAGTCAACAACAAACCTGCCAAAATCTCTAATCTTTGGAATTGGTATGTTTGGAATTGTGATGCTGAAATCTTCATCTGAGCATCATTTTCTTAAATTTGGCTTTTATAGAATAACAGTTGTCATAAGAAGATTAAAAATAAAGTCTACTTGCTGCTAACACTTGGTGGGTGAAATTTTCATCTCTTGTACTCCAGATGCTCTGCAGTTTCTCTGCTGGTTGCAGTCTCTAGAATTGTACTGTGCAGTACTAAATGCTTTTTCTCCTAATTTAGGGATTCTTAAACTGTGGTAATACCTACCATAGCAAAAGCAGTACATGAATCCTGCCACCATGTGACTGCCATCTGGGGAATCTTCTTAGTCTTGCTTTTCCTTGGGTTAAAAGCTTGGTTGCAAGACACTGGGAAAAGTTCTGTTAACTTTTGTCCTGATTTATGGCAGGAAGAAAGAAAAAAAAATTGTATTAAATTGGTGTTCCCATTGCTGTCTGGTGGTGTTAGATTTTTTGCATGCTCTGGTTAGCTCTTCGAATCTCAGCAACACTACATGATTATTTTACTCCTTTTGCTGCCAAGTAGAATTATATAGCCTAATTTATTTAGATTTGGCATGTTCTCACTGAAAGTCTTGCCGTGCTAGGTGAATGAACTTTTTTTTTTGTTTATATTGCCTTCTCTCTCCACTCCCCTTTTAATAGGCCCTTACAGGTCCTACTATAGTTCTACTTGAATGTTTCTGAATTTTGTTGAATCTGGCAATAAAAATAGAAATAAAGAACTATGAATCACATTTAACTTGTTATCAAACACGGTATTTTCATGCTGTCAGTTACCAGGGTAGAAATCTCACTTCTCATGGCTCTAGCCAGTTCTACAATCACATTTACTGCTCTTCTATAATTTTTTTTTTCTGATGGTTTATTGTTAGCTCTCTTTGTCTGAAGTACTCAGGACAGATGTGAACGCACTGCCTTCATCTTTGAAGAATTACAAAGTCACCTAATTGGCTTCCAGATCACACTGTATCTTTCTTCATAGCCCTCTATCATAATTCAGACTCTTCGAGTCTACTTATTATTCCTTTCCAGATGCCTTTTAACAGTCGAATTTTTGCTGGATCACTTTTCCCCTGATGAATTATTATTTATTTTCTCAGAGGCATCTAAGAAATAAAATGACTGATGGATTATTTTTTTCCCCTCCCATTACCTTTCTTCAATATTCTCCCACGTTCATTTGCAAGTAGAGCTACTTAGAAAGTGTTCATTAAAATGTCATTGAAATGAAAGTCAAGGCAGAGTTTTAATCAAAAATGCTTTTCAGTTTCAAGTCACTCATTTCTCGTGAATAAACCTTTAAAAACAAAAACAATTTCTTTCTTTTCTACTGCTGATACTTTCTTTCCCTGTGCATTTTGGTGTCTTGATCATTGTGGTTGGATTATTTGTGGTAGCTGCGTTTGACACAATCAATTGGTTTAGGGCTTTAGAGAAAGACAGTATCAAAACACTCAACTAGCTTCAGAATAAAAATATATGGCTCAATCAACTACAGGTATGAGGAAAGAGTAGACCTCTTCAAAAATCTCAAAGTGCTGAAGAACTCAACAGTTTATCTTGCCTTGCAGCTGCGTGCCAACATTTTGAGGTCACATTGGGTGACCGATGGCAGTGATGACTGTCAGGGGCTGTTCCTCTGCGGAGCCCAAGGTTGGGCCACAGGGAGCTGGATGATAGCAGGTCGACGTTTGGACACTTGTGAGGATGCAGCCTGGAAGTTGGGAGGATGTTGGTATGACACTGTGTTACTGGGGAAGGACATAACACGTTCTGGAGTAATCAGATTTCCTAGATTGGAAGACTTCGTGCGCTGCCCAGAGTGCGCTGGGGACACGGATGACTCTTTGCCTAGATAGAGCTGAGACAGCAATGCTGTTATTGAGTAGCATTTCAGTATGACAGTATAATGTCAGCGTAAAGTCCAGAAATACTTCTGACCTATGACCAGCTGGGATCATGTATCTTAAAGCAGCAAACCTATGTTCTGTCTGTGGCTGCAAACTCTTGACAGGGCTTTCCTCTGATCTCCACTGAATTCCAGGTTTAGGCTTAACTTCAGCTATTTCTCCTTATTTGGATGGTTCTGCAGTTGTTTGTACTGAAGGCTAAATAGGTCTGTTGTGTTTTCACATTGGCAGAATTAGAGACTGGTGGTTTGACACTGATGTTAAAAAGTAGCGTATAGGGAATTGAGCTCTGTAGGTCTCTATAGGGGAAGGAACAAGTGATATGGAAACAGCTTTCTACTTCTGCCTTTTCTCTCTATTGCCCCTAGTTTATCCAGGAAGGACCCAAAATAATAATTTTTTTTTTGGACCCTTTTGAGGTTTGTCCCCTGGTGATACCTGGTCTCACCTCTCTGGTGAGAGACAAATATTTCATGCCTGATGCTGTCAAAAAGGAGGTCTGTGAGGTTGAGCTTATATTAACCCATACCTCCTCTGAAAAGAGATAATTTGAAATATGGGAAGTTCCATGTCCTTTATTTAGTTTGGTGTCCCTGGTCTGTACCATTAGGCTTACTGAAGTGAGCCAGCATTTGGTTTTGTTGCTTATCTTTTTCAGGAATGAGAGATTTGTCCCTAACCAGTGGTTTCTCAGGATAGTATATCCACAATGAGTTTCATCAGCAGGGGTAGGACTGTTACATTTTCGAGGAGGAAGAAGACTTCCAAGTATTTTGTTAATGATTTCAGACTAGAAGGAGCATGGTTGAATTCACAGGTCTCAGAGGAAAAAAAAAAAAAAAGACATTCTGTTTTAAGATTAGGCTATGTCTGAGTTTGGTTGGCTTGAGCTGTGTAAGCCGGCTGTTGGTGGATATGGGTGAGGTGCAGTTTTGTTTCCTGAGAGGGCTTTCCAAGTGTGCACAAGGTTTTCACAAAGGGGAGTCTTTTCTTGCTGCGCAGTGTGTCTGTGTCATAGGTCTTGAGCCTTAGCAAAGGCTTTAATGCATTAGTTATTTCAGCATCTATTGGCCATTTCTCCATTGGAGAGTTTCTGTCCTATGTGTATGGTGAGATACTGATAACATCAGGGTGATTTTTTGGGTATGTCACTGGAACAGTTAGGAGTTGACTGTGGTTTTGATCATTGCTGATGTGTAGGTCCCTGAGCCCTCAGGCCCTTGCCCTGCTGCTGTTGGTGAGATCTGCAAGATTTTGGAGTTTCTCAGTCCTTGTTCTACTGAGGCTTTCTCTGGTTCCTGGAAAGCTGGCCATACTTTCACTTTAGTGAATGGGGTGATGCTGTTTCCCTAACTGCAGTAGTGTTGTGATAACCATAATGTTCAACCTCTCTGTCAAGTGTTAGGTCAAATATATGATCAGCTTTGCAGGTTGGTCCAGGTGTGATGTGTGAAAGTGCCAAGAGGACTGTGAGGAGCTGGCTTTTCTTAAAAAAACACAAGGCAATGAGGTTTGGGGATTTTATCATGTTCAACCTTGCGTCAAAGGATCTGCTGAAATTCTAAAGCTTCATAATTCTGGGACATTCTGCTACCTTCCATTGCCAGATGCTAATGCTAGCCTTCCTAAAGCTGTTTCTTTATTGCAATCTTTGAGTGTATAAATTTTAGCTTTGGCTTTTCAGGTTAATGAAGTCTAATAAAGATGCTTGAATATGGACACTTTAGATTTCACATTTGCAGAACAGGTGAACAAAGTGCTTCTTGGTGTCTGCTTGTGAGGAGTGGGGAAGAAAGACATAGTATTTATATCTCATCTAGAGAGCTTTGGGTGATGCAATGCATATCATGTATTTCACTCTCAGGATTGTGTATGGCCTGTTGGCTGTTAGAGGTAGGTCTTATATTACTCACTTCATTCACATAGTTTCATAATGCTTTCTGTTCTTTGCTTTCTGTTTGTAGCGGAGTGCATTTCTTCTGCTACTTGCAGCTACCAGAAAGTATCTGATTTCTCTGGTCCTTTCCCTCTAATTCCTTGGAAAACCCAGTCCAGTTTATACCATGGCAGATGAAGTGTGCCATGTCATTTGGATTGCTGGGTCCCACAAGAGAGGCATGTGATTTGTCTTGGAGGCACAAGCTGTTGAATCCTGGGAATGGTTAGACCTGGATATGCCTCCTGTGGGAGCCGTGGTGAGGACAGGAAGGATGAGGTCAGGTTAGTGTTAAGATTAAGGCACATTCCATCAGAAGATGGTGTTGGTGGTTTCAGGCAGTCATTTTTTATTTTAAAATAACCTGTCCTTGCTGTTGTGAGTTAGAGGAAGGGGAAAGAAAAATCTGTCCACTTCCTGAGCTCTAAAGAGGCCACTTGACTAATAGTGTGGCAATAACTGGAGGCCAGAGCTGGGTGGATCTCAATACTCCTCCCTCACAAAGCAGCAGAAGAGTTTGGTCATCTGAATTGTGGTGATGGCCCTGGGGCTGACAGGAGGATTACTACAGCACTGTTCTTGCTTTCTGGAAAGCTTACGCTATTCTTTACAAATTTCAAAGGTGACTGAAGTGTTTTTTTCTTATGTGCTGTGAGCAGTTCCTAATCTGCTAGAGCTAGTCCCCACTGTTGCTGAGTCCCTCGTGGAGTCTGCTGCTGGAAACAAACTGGCATGGGGGAAAATGTCATTATTGCAGAACTGTGCAGAAGGCGTTTAGGATTGAGATAATGAATTTTCTAAACAGGAGGAATAATTGAAACTGCTGTAGTTCCACTTTGCTTATTTCAGCAAGATTTTGTCAGTGGATTCTTAGTTATTTGTTGATTTCTGCATAATAGATTGAAAAAAAGGAGCAGAATGAATGGATATCAAAAAAGGTTTTTTTTTTTTGTTTTTTTTTTTTTTTTTTTTTTTTTTTTTTTGAGCTGCCAGCGCTCTTGAAGCTACATTTTCTCAAAAAGAAATCTTTGGAGATGGCCATAACTGGAAACAGATGGATTAAATTTGGGTTTTTTTAAAGTACCTATAAAGAATTCCTATTGAAAATAAGCACTGGTAACTTTATTTTTATTGTTAGGTAGCTTGATCTTACATACCATTGTAAAATAGAAGTGCATTCAATATGCAAACTATCTGGTAGTACTGAAATAGAAAGGTCTGAAATTCTGTGGGCTTTTCTGTACAGGATGCAGAGCTTTTAACATATCCCTTCTGTCAGCAGTACAAAGGGGAATCAAAAGAAGCAAATGCAAAATATCTGAGTGGTAGTCCCTTGTATATGCAACCAGTAGTAAAGGGAAGAGAAAACTAGAAGTCTTTCTAGTTCATCCAGTGTTAATTGAGCACATGATCATGGCTTTTTTCAAGGCGGTACTTCTAGCTCAGATGGCGTCCTATTGCCGTGTCTAGTTCAGTTACTTTTGTCAGTAGGGGTCTAGGTTGAGGCAGCTGGGCTTATTCGCTTGGATGAAAAGTAGGCAAGGGGCAGTCAGTAGCTGTTACAGCTCTTGGAGGGTGATTATGAAAATAATAGGACAAACTGTACTTAGTAGTGCCAGGTGACACCAAGGGAGGGTGACAACCAATTGTTTCTCTGCAGATTCAGGTTGGATGTTGGGGAGATCTTGTTACTAGGAGGGTAGTGCAGCACACCAGCAGGTCATCCAGAGGAGCAGGTATCTGCCCTCTGAGCTTCTCAGGACTCATCAAGGCAAAGCCATGCTGACCCAGTCTGCTCTTGGTTATAGTTTTGGGGTTTTTTTTGAGGCAGAAGCTGGACTAGGTAAGAAACCCCCTTAGGTCTCTTAAATCTAAGTTTCTAGGAGAATTTTCCTCCCACCTCGCCCCTTCTCAAGAGAAGAATTTTTTGGACAACTTTGGACTGGGCTGACCAGCTACTGTGGGATGCTTGGTGCTTACTTTCATGTCCTCAATACAGGTTTTGTACTTCATACGTACAGTAATGTTTCAGTGTAGTATACTTAGATTAGAATTGTTAACCTAAGTATTTATGATCTGAGGACCAGCAGAATATTTTTGTCAACCAGTTTCTTTTGTTCTTACCTGTCCCTGAAGGACGGGATCAACTCTGGTGCTTAATACAGTCATGCCCAAACAGGTAAACCTCTCCTTGTGAGTCTGCTGAGGGTAGCTTTGGGAGATGAGGTGGCATTACAGTTGCCAAGAGCGCAGGTGATCTGCAGTGAAATTTGGTTTAAAATCTTAAGTTCGCAAGACTGTACACACCACAGCAAAAGACCTGTGTAGTCTTCATCTTGTACTTTTTCCTTGCATTCCCGTTTGCTTAGTAGTACTACCTTTAAAGTAAGCCAAAAGTAGTAGACAGGATATCTTCTAATCTGATGTTGGCTCTACTAATATGTATTAGTGGTTGTATTTTATCCTTATTAGAACTGGTATGATGGGGAACAGTCAAGTGAATGATTTTGTCAATTATANTTTTTTTTTTTTTTTGTGAGAGAGAGAGGAAGAGGAGAGTTGGAGAAAAATACAGAAAGAGTAGCTGTATTAGAAAGCTGGATGCTTTTGTAGACATTTCCCTATAAATAAACTCTCAGTTCCATCTTTGGATCTCTGGTGAATAAAATCCTGTATGTATGTTGATTTTTGAGGCATTTTTTTCTGTGATTTGCTTCATTTTTCTGGTGGTGGGATTAAATATTGACATGAGCTACTTGAAACATGCTGTTTTCAGAGGTCATGCTGTTGGATGCCATTTTATCCCACACAGTGCTTCTGCTAGAGGACCTTGTTTCTTGCCCTGCATTACTCATACTTGTTTGCTTATTTTTTTCGGTGTGAAAGCAATTCTTGTTTCCCTTTGTGTTTACAGCTACTTATTTCTTGGTTTTTGTTACATGACATTTGGGAAAAAATGAAGGTTCATGTTCATGTATACAGTATTTTGTGGCAGAGTAATTAGGCAAAGATCCACATGTAATGTTTAAAAGCATTGTACAACAAAGTGTTCCTGACACTTCACAGTAATCAGAATACAAGCTAAACAAAGCAACCTCTTTTGAGGTGCAAATGAAAATTTGGTGCAAAACTCATGACTGAATGCATCTAAGTCTAATGTTTAAAGAAAAGCTTGCCTGAGTGAGCACAAACTCATAGACTTCACAAAAAAGAGCTGCCTGTTAACCGTAAGACTAGTTGCTTGCCAACAGTTCACTTGGCGTAGCTTTCTCCTACCTGTCATCCATACTTCACAGAAGGAAATAAAACTCTGCACTTACATACTCCAGGCCCTCTCTTCTTGCCAAAGTAATGCTTTTTTAATTATATAGAGTCCTTTGCTCTTATATGTGTGGGTTATTAATTGCTGTAAAAGGATGAGGGATTGAATGCTGCTCTTACTGATTTTAAAAAACAAAAATTATCCTATTGGCTTTCATTTTCTGTGAAGTTTCCCAGAGCCTATTTTCTCTGCTTACAGTGGAGATTGCTTGCTGATTTTGCTGCATGCCCCTGAGCATCTACCCTACAGGCTCAGGCTGTTAAGAGGCTGCTTGTAGGGAAATGGGAGGCAGCATCACCTGTTGAATTAGGTTGTTTTACACCTGTAGCAGTATATGAAAACAATAGGGTACTTTTAATGAATTAGAAAGAGCAAGTTGAATTATTTTTGTGCTAATTGAAGATGGGAAAATTCAAAGTGTAGCTTTGTTTCAGTGGCATTTTTTCCCTTTGGCTTTATAATGGATTTAAAGGATAATTAGAGAGTTCTTATTACATCACTCATTTAAAGAGGTATTATTTGGCCCATTGCTTGAATTATATGCAGGATTTCAAATATATTTGAGGCTGATAACTGAATCTTCATAGAGTTTAAAAATCCTGGGTTTGCTTGCAGAAAACTTGTTTGGAATAAGTCTCATATAGTTACATGAAGTATTAATTGTGGTAATTTAGGAACTTCTGGGAGGACAAATCTTGCTCCTGTGTCTTCCCAGTAGGCTGGAAATCCCCAAGATAAGGGGTAGAAGTTTGGCATATGCATCTTCCACTACAGTCCTTGAAACACAAGAGGGTTTTCCTATGCCCACAGGACTTTGTGGCTGAGGTTAGTAGGTTTTATGAAAAGGTGATTTATCAAATGGTTTCCTCCTGTTGTGGGTTTGAATAGGAAATACTCTAAATCTGAGGCCAGAACAATGGGTATGGAGGAAATTAGTCATGGAGGGGTCTGAAGAGGAAGGAGCATGTTTTTATCAGCAATGGAAGAACTTCCCAATACATGGGGGTCTCACTAAAGATGATTTATGCATCAGTGGGTAGTGCTGGATTACACCTTTGCATTGTTTCCAATTGAGTGTTAATAACCTAAAGGTACAACACTCAGTTTCTTCTTAATTTGACACATTTAGGAAGTATTCTTCCTAATCACATGGATTTAAAATACATTTTTATGAAGACTTAAGCATTTGGTATTTATTTCAGCTGAAGTTGAAGGCTCAGGAGGCTTCCATCAGGTAAGTCCCTGGTTGTGGTATGTATTGTACAAACTAGAGGGACATGAAGTCAGTTAGCAGAGAGATTTATATTGAATTTATCATATATGTTTCTGGCTTAAATAGTGCTTGTACTTTTACACTGTGATTCCTTGTGATTCATAAAACATATTCTGAATAGGGTTCAGCAGCTGATGGGAAAGGGTTTCTGTTTTGTATATAACCCTTTTACATTCTGCTGGAAGATTTGGGAAGATCTGTTCTGATAGGAATATTTCTGAGGAAATGGTTGCATTTTTGGATGGGTATAGGTATCTAAATATATAGCATCTAAAATGGTACTAGCCAATTTTATATCTGGGACATCTCTGTGGGACTGGCAAATATATGACATACTGGTAACCCGGTCCTTCCAGCAATGGCCACTGAAAGCTAACAGAAATTCCCTAGAGCATCTAGAATAAACTAGATATCTGGGTTTGGATGATTAAAATTTCAGTTTTAATGTTGTAATACTTCTGTGATTTGGTACTTTGAACGAGCAAACTGAAAATGGCTTTTTATTCAGCTATCATGAAAAACAAAATCACTTTCCTGAAAAAACTTTTGCATAAGTCAGTGTTCTAAGAGTAAGGCAATGTAGGTGGTTTGCCAATTTATTTTACTGAGCTTATTATTTTGCTGGTTTAGAGTATCTGCCTTATAGAGTCAGCAAGAAAATGGTTATTTTACCGACCTTCCCTCTCTCCAAAAATTTTCCCCTCTAAAACAAAAAAGAAAATCAAGAGGAAGATCCCAGTTCAACTCTTCTTAGGTTAATTTGGTGTCAATCAGCTGTTCAGAGGAAGAAAGCGTGAGTGAGTGCAAAGATTGCTGTTCAGTCAGGGGGGGAAAAAAAAGACCTGGAACATGTTCAGCATAGCTTAGAGAACAAGCTTATGTAGCTTATATAGCAACATAGCTGGAACATGCTTATGGCAAGCTGAGGATTTGCACCAAAGCTGTAACTGTACATTGTCAAAATATAGGTGTCCTTTAGCTTTATTCTAATGTCTTTTTTTATTTGAACTGAATTTGAAAATATAAAGTGCTATCCATTGTACGTAAACTGAAATATCAAAATATTTATGTCAGTAATAAGGCATCTTCTGTAGTAAGATTTCATCTCCTACATGTTTAATGAAGGACATGATAGAAGAAGCCTAAGGGTGACCATCTCAGGTAACCAATACAGAAACACAAATGCTTTTAGGATATGATGGAATCTCTTAGAATAGCTACTTTGGGATAGGATGAATCACAGCCCACAAATGTCTATTTCTCTTCAGTGACTATAAAGAGAGAGGGGGAGTGGAGTGACTCAGTGAAATGTGGTTGTTTATATTTGGTCAAATGTATTTCAAGCTAAGTGCATAAGGCTACAATCCTGAGGCAGCTCAGCTCTCCATGGCACCTGGTGTATGTGTCTCAAACATTCAGCTACCAAAGCCTGGTCGGAGTGAGCTGCAGTTCTCCTCTGGCTGATGCCTTCATCACCCTTCCCAACTGCAACCACCCTCTAAAGGGATGGTGCACGTGTACCTAGTTTTCATCCCGATGGGGAATTGGTGTCATCCTAAAATAAAGTTGGGATGCAGGCTGGATGTGTGCCTGGACCTATGTGTTTGGATCTCACCATTTAGACATGGCTTAAACTCCTTGTGCAAGCAGCAGAAGGAGAGAGAGCATTTGGAAAGCCTTCAGGAGCCACCATGATTTTGGTAAGATTGATTCCTAACGTGTAACTTGAATATGTGCTTGCTTCTGTGGAGTGTTTCCATTTTATATTTCTCTCAGCATATATATATATATATATATATATATATAATGAAAATAGAATAGTCTGTGCACTTCTGTTCCATTCTGTGCACAGACAACAATCTCCAGTGTTCTTAGGTTAGAGAGATGTTGGGATGTCTGGGACGGTAGAAAGTTAAAACAGTTGAAAAGCCAGACCTAAAGTTCTTGCAATAAGCTTGTTGTTAAAACAAAGATTAGACGTGTCCTTTGAGAACTTGTTCCCAATTAGTAACTTGAAATTTTGATATTACTCTTTAAATTTTTAACTTAATAATGATTTCCACCGTCCTTTCAGCCCCAATATAGAGATTGAGGTATTTTGCAAAAGCTGGCAACAGTGGCATTATGCATGAGTGCCTAGTTTTAAAATCTTGGCAGCTGCTTTGACTTTTCTTTATGCTGTCATTCAGACCATAGCTACCAAAGCTGAATTTTGCTTGTAGTAACAGTTGTGGGAAGTTACTAAGGGAAGAGTCTAGTACTGACACAGGAAATGGTTTTGCAGTTGTTTTTGTCATTGCCAAACTTATCAAAATGTCACTGTTGCCATAGGTCATCTAGGCACCGCTCAAAATCATCAATCTGCTGCAACTGAATATCTCATAAATTGCTTGGTGATTTTGGTGCTAGCGTTGCATATATTCTACCCTTCTTGCAAAACTCCCTTTAAATTGACATGTTTTGTTGTTTCTGGAATTAGACCTAATTGCTGTGATTCAAGAATAAGGAAGGAAAAATAGCTGTGTGGGTTCTGCGTTTTTCAGTTCTCCTCCTCTTTATTACATACAAAATAGTCCACTTTTCTCCGAAAGTTATATCAAGACCATTCAGAAAATTGTGTGTAATAGTCACTGATAGGAGTATTTTTCCCTTGATTCATTAATTACAGGAGCATATCAGGCAGAGCAGATGGCATTTTCTGAGTTGGGAATTTACCTTTGTTATTTTTTTTTTGAGTTTGACATCTGAATTTCTCAGCTTCTCTAAGATGATATTTTGCAATTAAATATATGATATGGTTGTATAAATCAGACTGAAAATTGAAATTCTGGCTTTTTTTTTTTTTTTTTGGAACTGTTGTGAAAAATGAACAAGTGCATGGGCACATCTCCATTTGAGAACTACTCATTACTCAATGTACAGAGCAGGGGTTTTTTGGGGGTTTTTTTGGTGG
>VWZN01013565.1:93824-118982 GCA_013396955.1 Regulus satrapa | reverse complement strand
AAGCGCGCGGGTTTTTTGGGGGTTTTTTTGTTGTTTTTTTTTTTTTTTTTTTTTTTTTTTTGGTAGTCCATGAAGTTATGCCTTACTACGGTACTACTCAGGTGCCATTTTTGAGAAAGAATTTATAATTTTCTCTTGAACTTTTTGATGGTTCTTAGCTAAAGGGATGTGTAACAAATGGGATGTGATGTATTTTCAGCACGCCCAATTGAGTTGAGGGTCTTCTGATCCTTTGTCATGGGAGAATCTATAACATAATAACCCACACGAGGATCTGGGTTGGTCTGTGGCTGCTACTTTTGTGTTTGTGATTCAGGAGTTCCAGGAATGCTATCTGGAAGCACCTCAGCCCCGTTTGACTGCAGTTAAAGCTCTGCAGTGGCTGAAGACCAGCGTGTGCACTGTGAAGCAGCTGCACTTGAAATTGAGTTGTGCAGGCAGTGCTGAGCCCGCGCCTTCTCAGGGGGTGTTAGTGACTTGCCTTGGGTTTGTGGTAGGGAAGGGTTGAGGGAATTGGCAGGTTTCCTCCTGCTTTTGGAGCAAACTAATGGGCCACAGAAGCTCTCGGTGAGTGTTGTGGTATTAATGTGCCTGTGGTCTGTGGAGAGGGCAGCTGGCTCCTGCTGACTGGTGCTGCCTGTGCTGCTTCCTCTCCCCTGCCTGGCAGGGGCACCATCTTCTTCCATGTTGTAACCTGCTCGACCAGACCAGCTAGGCTCTGGCTCCTGCATCTATTCCTCGCTTTCCCTCTCATCACTGTCTCCCTCTTCTGCCCAGCCTCATGCCACATTTTGGGCCACCTGACCTTTCTGACACCCCCTCTGCAGCGTGCTCTGAAGGGCTTGTCTCACGCACATCCGTGGGGCACCAGCCGAAGGGTCATGGGAGCAACAGGCGAGGCTGTCTTCCTGCTGTCAGCTCCAATGTCTGGTCTCTGGCAGATGGGAGCAGCAGTTACAGGGGAAATCCTGCTAATCTCCTGTAACTTGAGCCCATTACATGCTCAGTCGCACTGTGTGGGGCTGGTGCCTTTCCAGCCGCATATGGACGGATGGCTGAAGGAATCGGACGCTTACTGCAGAACATTTTCTGAGATTTGTGTTGTAGGGATCAGAAACAAAAATGAAAAAGATGCTGTGAGTCAGCTGAACATTAGCAGGTTTTAAAGCTTTGTCAAATAGGAAAATGTTTTCATATGCATAGCAAAGCATATAAAACCCCTCAATATATTAAAAAAAAAACCACCCTCAAAAACAACATCAAAAAAGCAAGGGATCAGTACTTTGCCAAATTTCAAGGCTTCCCCAACATGGGCAGAGGAGCCAGAGTTCCCCAGGGAGTTACAAGGACGGAAGAGCAACATGTTTTTGTCTAGGCTATCTCAGAAACAGGCAAACTGTGTTTTGGCAGAAAAGTCAGTAAATCCTGCAGCAGATGTCCAGCATGGAAAATTTTTAACAAGGGCAGCTCAAGTTTGGCAGAGTCAAAAGAATGTAGAAAATCCTGATGAGATGCATCAAGCCATCTTAATAATTGGTGAAGTTACCACTCTTGTCCCCAGGGTCTCTCAAACCCAACAGAATGAATTATTTGATATTTTTGAGGAGGATTGTTTTGTTTTGCTTTTTTTTAATATAGGGCAAAGTAGAGAAGAATGGAGGGGGTGATTGAACAGAAAGTAAGGGCTGGCTGGCAGGAACCTTCCTGGCAGGAACACATTTCAGCCATGCCTGGAAGGGGAGGGTTTTCACAAATTGTGTGGGAGATAGTGGAGCCCTAAAGAGAGTTGCTGCTTGCGGGATAGAGGAATAATGGATTTTTGGGAAGCTGTGTTTATAATATGCAAAATAGTCCTCAGGAAACAATGGGGCCTTGGGACAGATCTGCCAGTGAATGAGAGCTTTGTTTGCCTCTTGTCTATTCATATTTCTAAACTTTTAGTGGCATTTTAAACACATTTTACACATTTTTTAATGTAATGGCTTGAATTGCCTAAACTGCTGCCTAAAGTACTGTTGCACTGCAATCTTTATCCCTTTTTGGATAAAGATTGACTTTCAGCTTAAGCTCCTTTTTGTATTTTTCTTAATTGCAACTCTTGTTTAATAATCCTTGACTGCTTTGTTCTCATGTTTTAAAACTTAAAAAAAAAAATAGGAAAACTAGTTGACAGCAGACATTGTGTACCAAGCGTGTTGAGCTGCCCACAGCTTGACTTGAAAATGGCAACTGTTATCATAGTCCTTATGCCAGAACCTTGACACAAATGAACGTCAGTTGCAAGCTAATTGCGCGGACTTCAGTTTAGATGCTGCTGATGGGATTTGTCTGCCATGGATATGAATTAAAACACCATCATATAGATTGTGTTTTCATTGAGAAGCATCCCATACCTGCAGTCCCTAACAACCGGTCTGAAATAATTGAAAAGATGTTATGATTGTATTGCTGTTAAATGCAGACACTGCACATAGGATTATGCAGTATTAAAATGAGAAGATTACTGCCTGAATCAGAGTGTGTTTTGGCTGTATGTCAAAATAAAATATAGATGGTTTGATTCATTATGGTGCATGTCTCACCTTTACAAGCAAAACAGCACCACTGCAGTTTTGCAGTTCCAGAAATGTTGTTTGTGCACGCGTTTACAATTAGCAAAAGCTTTGAAAATCCTTGTGCAAGAAATGGTGAAGCTGCTGTTGCAGTGGAGGGAAAGGGAGTTGTTTGCTTTTGCTGCGTACGTTCTTTCATGGAGCTATCGCTTTGCCTCACCAGTAAAACTCCTTCCCCTGTGCGAGGGAAATTCCTGGTTCATTGGTATGGATGCATTGTTTTTACACATTAGAAGTGCTGTGTTGCTGTGTCAATCATCCCGTTAGGATCAGTTTAAGAGCAGTAGGGCTGACGAAGCTGGGTGTGATTGGCTGCCATATGCTGGGAGGGCTCTGTGAGAAGGAAGGGCTGCAGTCTTTCAGCAACAGAGTTTAGGCTGTGTCTTTGCTTCATCATCTGAGGAAAAATCCCCAGATAAGTCACAAGGCTTTCCGAGAAAAAAAAAGCCCAAAACATTGCAGGCTGCTCATCGTTTCGTGTGAGAATTAGTTATCATGATGCGATGGGAAAGATATGGCTGTTTGTTTATATCAGATGTTCCTGTTCACGTTGGGAATGTGTCGAATAGACAGGGCTAAACAAGGTAGGAAGATCGTTGTCTTTTATCGAATGTTTCAAGAGTTTGCTGCAGTATACTGCATCCTGTATGTGTTGCTTGGGGGAGTCGGGGAAACACTGTTTCTCCTGTGGATAGATTCAGTTTGGATGAAATAGGTGGATTTTATGGTAACTTGTTTTCAAGGGGTATTATAATTATCTCTCTTCAGAAATAGAACATGAGTATATGCATATTAAAACAAGTAAAAATTTAAAAAAAAAAAAAAAAAGAAATAGGTCAGTGTGTTTCAGAAGTGCTGCTACCCTAATTGGATTTTTAGCTGGGTTGTTGTCTGGAAGTGCAGCCTAGCTTTAAGAAGGAGAAGGAGTCAACCTGGAAATCTGTGAAGTTTATAGCAGCTATGTTTGAAGATTTAGGTGAATTAGACTGGCTGATCTAAATAATTCCCTATCGGAAGCTTTAACTAAAGCCAACACTGCCTGTTTTAGATTTGTAGGAGTACACAACGAGATTACAGTATTTTACCCGGTTAAAAAGTATGGGTCTTTTTGGCTGTGCTGTGATTCCTTGTGCTCTTCAAGGAAAGCCGGGGGAATTTTTCATATCGTGGTTTAGCTTATTGTAGTTTATTGTAGAAAACTGCTCTTTCCAGGTCTTTGTCTAGGCAGCAAAACAGAACCTGTACATGAAAACAAGGAAAACAAGGTTAATAATACGTGCTGCAATTATCTGATCTTTATACATTTTTAATGAGAGAACACACAGCTAGCAGAATAATTTAATGAGCAGGCTGGCTTTTAAAGCAATGATTTCACTGTGCTAAGGCACATCAACTTTCTTCCAGAGGAGGGGTCTCAGGAAGGAGTGGAAAAGATTTATGTTTAAAGCTCTAGAGAGAAGGAGGAGATGTTTAGGCAGAAGTCTGTAAAATTCTGGAAGAACATAGTAGTTTCTAGTTGTTACTATTATTTATTAGATAGGAAGCAAATATTACCATCATGTTGCAAGAGGACTCTGAGAACATTTCCTCATCGTGTGATATGCTGAAGCCTCTTCAACTTTCTCAGACTTCCACATGCATTGATGGTGCTCAGTACCTTTCAGGATGTCACCCAGTTAGTGACCTGAATTAACATGATGCGCTGTAGTGGCATCATTTATATGTACAGTACCCTACATACACAACATATATAGTTGGGTTTTAATTTTTTTTCCCTAAGATTGCCAGTTGGTGAGACAACAAGAAAATGTTGTCTTCCTATTGATCCTGTAATAGCCATGTACATTGCATGTAGATACTTGTATTCAGCTAGGATGTTGATAGACAAAATAAGTGTATGTACTGAGGAAACTAAAGATCAATTTATTAAAGAGAAATCAGATAGAAGAATCTTTTGTTGCCTAAAAAATACTTCCAGTGATGTGATTTTGGGGGAAACGTTTCAAGATTTCCTTTATCCTAGGAATGAATTAGACGAGTTTGAACAGTATTTCGGCAAGTAGGCCCTTCTAGACCAACTGTCCATTGCTCCTCCCAATTTTTCAAGGGGAAGTATAGGACATATACTCAGAACTCCTGATGTCACCTCCCAGCTCCTCAGAGCTGACTGCTCGGAGTAGGTTGATATGACTTCTCTGCTCCCTGGCCAAGTACTTGCTGAAGACCTGTGGCTGGGTTGTTGACACATACTCAGTTCATGAACCACTTACTTTTCAATGCTTCAGTCTTCTAAGTCAAAACAACCTTGTGTCGCCTGAGAATTTCAAGATCTGCTAACAAATGAAACATGTGTCAGGATGCAGAGAATTATTATTACAAACCCATAGGATATGGGTATGTGTGTTTAAGTCTCTATCACTGTTGATACTTAAGTTTGTTGTTCATGTGCAGACTGTTAAGCCTGGCAGGTAAGGACTGATAATTAGAAGCTAGTAAAATAACCTTTTCCAAGCTATATATTATGAGACAAATGTTTAGTTTTTGCAAATAAAACTGCTTTATTAACAGCTTTCAGAGAAAACTTTCCTGTCTTTTATTTTGAGACAATCTCTTATTTTCACATAATTTCAGTGTCTAGCTTCCATACCTTGTAGATCTGTATCTAGTGTTATCTTGTTATGCCTGACTACCAAAGTGAAAATTTGCATTCATCACTTAGTCAAGTAGTTTGTATAAAGCTACTGACAGACAGTCAAATGACAAAAGAATAAAAAAAATTATTTCCTGGTCATATATACATTCCTGCATATATACTACTACTTGATATGGTTAGGTAAATGAACCTTCAGCTTAGAGAGTAGAGGTGGTACTAATATTTGGTCTCTACATTTATTTGGTATTAAAAGTATTTCGGACCAGATTCGGGTGCCTCTTTTCATTTAGTAATATCTTTTCTGCTTAATTGCTCTGTGTGTTTCATCAGAGCTATTAGTGTGGTAACCTTCCGATGTGCAGTCTGTCTGTTTTCAAGGAATAATTACTTTGTTTAGAATTGGTCTATTTTCCTAAAAGAGAATTTTCTAATGAGTTAGAGGTCCCAAGTATCGTGCTTGACAATAGAGCTTTAATAAAGGTAAATCAACTTATTAATTTGTAAGTGTACATTTTAAAGAAATGTGAGATAATTATGTGCTACCATTTTTAACTTTTCTTTTTCCTGAGCAAGAAAAATGGCTCTTAATGTTGTGTGGGATTTCCAGCACTCAGGTATCACCTGAACTGTGAATGAATCTTCTCTGTTGCTCAGAAATATGTCAGAAATAATCTGTACTGTGTTTATTTGTAAAAGCTCTGTAAAATGTTCAGGTTTTATAGTACGAGAGACGAGAAAAAGAGTGTTTAATTGAAATTACTTATAAATTATTTTGCTTACAGTTTTAATACATTGCTAATGTTAAAATTACACGTGATAGCTATTAGTGATACCATGCTTCCTAATGTTACCAGAAATTTCTGACTTTGAGGATTGTTTTTTCCTCTTCCAGGGAAGAAACACTTTTTTAAAGGTCAAATTATTTTTCCCTTTTTTTTTTTTGTCAATATAGCTGTTGCAAAATTTTAGCAAAAGAGAACTAAATCACTAGTTTTAAAATTTGTTAGTATGTGTTTTCTTTTTAAAACCTTTGATTGTGAAGCTAATTTGATATTTTTAATACAATGTATTGTGGTTAACTAATGTGCACCAGTGCCATGTAACTGGTCTGTAAACAGGATGAAATCATAGCCTGAGGAAAATAAAACTCATTTCAAGAGAGTGTCTGTGCTGAAAACTAGTTCAAATAATAGCAGTATTAACAGTTTGACTAATTAAACTAATCTCCTTATACATTAGTAGCAAATGCAGTGATGGTTGTTGGTTATTGATATACAGAGTCTTCTTTTTAAAAAGTCTTCTTTTAAAACCAAACTTTTTGGCTCTGTTTGGAGTAGAGGGTGCATGAGGAAAAAGAAGTTATGCAGTCCCTTTCTAAATCTGCCAACTTCCTAATCACCACAGATTTTTATTATTCTCATGTAACTGAGCCATTAAAACACCGAGCTCTCTCTCTGATAATGCTGGCGATGTCAAATTCTTAGTTCAGTGTTTCAGGTGTGCTAAAAAAAAGGTCTGGGGCTGTGAAGATTGAAGAGCATACCTAACAGGGGATTATATGCAAAATCCTTATAGCAAACGCAAAGAAATACTAATTATGTACGGGACTCTTTGTGCTACTGATGATTACTAAAGCTGTTGAGAACTGCCGGCGTGCAATTTGCTGCTTCTGCAGAAGACTTGTAGGATTCCTGGAGTCGTAAGTCTGGCAAAAGACCTGGTGGGCTTGTGATACCTGAAACTTTGCCAGTTAGAAGAGCTCAGCTGTAAACAAATTGATAAACACAGAGGTTCACTCTCTTTCTATTATTTATTTTCTTTTTCTTCTTTTTTCTTTTCTCCCTCCTTTTTCATACCTACATATACGTCCACAAATACATGCCTACTTAATATGTATACACTCATTAAAATACAACTTTCGTTCTTTGTGATTTTTATACCACAGAAACAATAGCTAATAAAGACAGTGGGAAGGCTTAAGGGATACAGTCATTGCATAAAGAAGTGGATCAAGAAATAGGAACAGATGGTTCATATCAGAGTCTATTAATTTTTTCTATTTTAGATCAATGTTTTTTTCCCTCAGTTTCTGAGTGGATGATCAACATTTTGGGAAGTGTTTTAGGAAGATCTGGGTATCATACATGGCTGAACTCATAAATAGAGACAAGGTCAGTCTGGAGATTCATGAGCTGTAAAATCTTCTCTCCTGCAGAGAATATAGCACCTCTGACAGTAGGCAGAATTACAGAATACAAGTAAGGAAAAAGGCAGAAATATTTTCCTGTGGTAGTTTTATGGAAGGAGGAAGCTAGGATTTGGCTAGAAACGTCTTTTTCTTTTCTATTGTGGGAATTCTGAAGGCAACTTCTCAGTATGTTTTTTGTGTATGATTGCTTTTAAGAGGCCTGGCAAAAGATTTTTTGGTTTTTTAACCCTCTAGTGCTCACTCCTATCCAGACTGAATACCTTTCAACTTGAGTTTCTGAGGAATTTTTTTTTGTTTTGGTTTCTTTTCCCCTACTGCACTGTTATATGCACTTCAGGTATGTTGAATGGCTCAGTCCCCCAGCCCCTAGTTTTCTGAATCTGTCACGATTTATGTAATTTACGGGTGTCATGGGTAGTGTTTTGAACTTAGTCTAAAACTAACCTACAGTTTCCAAGTGGGAAGTTTTCCTGTATTTTCCATCGTTCATAAGGATGGTGTTTCAATGCTGGGTTTTGACATGTCAGGTTTGTGTCTTCACAGTCTCCTTTGGCAGCTCTCTGTGGGACACTCCTGGCTGATGTTGAGGTGGGTAAAGGGGCTGCCTCGTAGGACAGCAAAGCCCTGTTTTAGTCCATTTAAATATTTTTCAGGTATTTCCTTCCACTTTTCAGGCTATCTGCAATACTGTTATCAGCAGCTCTATGCATATTTCAAGCCTGAAGCTGCCCTGGTTTGTCAGCAGACCCTTCTGGCTGTGCCCCTGGCAGGACAGGCAGGCTCACTGCTGGCACAGGAGCATATCTCTGCACCCAGTTAATGATTCAGGACTTCAGCACTGCCTCACTCTTATTTACTTAAAAGGCTGTGATAACACATATGGGATTTCTCTGACGGCTGCGTTCACCTGTGGCACAGCATCCCCTGCTACAGCCTTTCTCTGCCATGAGGAGACCAATGCCAGCTTTCCCACCTTCATCTCCTCACCCCGTAGCCAAAAAGTGGCGTGGCCTGGGGCACCTCCTCCAGCTGGCATGAGGCTTTTGCAGAGGAGGACGCCGGTGCGTGGGCTGCTGGTGCTGGGGATTGCAGTGCTGCAGTCCTTATTGGCATGCTGAACATGCCCTGGCAGCACGGCGCGCCGCTGTCCTGGAGTCTAGTGCTTGTCTTTTAAAACTTTTTTGCTTCGTGTGTGTGTTTTTTTTTTAAATCTAGAATTCCCTTGTGTATTTTAGTTCCCCTCTGCTAATGCTGGGAAACACTTTGAAACACTTTGGGGATGCATTACTTTATTGCCTTAATTTTGAGGGAGTTGGGGTGGTGGCTAAAAAACTCTAGGATTTTCTCTGTCACATTGGAGATTGCATGAAAGGCTTTGAAAGTGGCCCCACTGATGNATTTAATGCTCAGGACTGTGCAGTGAGGCCACTTTCAAAGGCTTTAGTATCCACAGTAGCAGCTCTTTGAAGTGGAAACGCCAGCAGGGAACAAGCCTTCAGCTTAATCCTTGGTGTAAAAGGTCCTAAGAAGCCACAACATCCCTCTTGGTGGGAGGAGCTGGAGAGTGATACCTGCAACTGAGTCTGTATCCTGGATCTGGATTTCATCCCTGGAGCTAGAACTGGTTGGACACTTCTGGAGGACAGGAGGGATGCAGTCCCTCTCATCTCTCAGGATTTTCTCTCTGGTTCTGTCCCAGCCTTTTTTCCCCAGTTTCTTGAGGAGGAGGACACAACTGAAAGGCAAGAGACTAAGGCCTGAGAGCAAACGTTTGACATGTTTGTGCTTGGATTTGTTTGCTCTCTCAAATTGCTGAGGCTTTCCTCTGGCATGCAGAGCCAATGGCACAGTCCATCTGCTCATCCTTGTGGGCATATGTCAGTCCAGTGAGGTTGGTGGCTTCATGGTGGCCCCAGGTGCTTGTCTCCCCTTTGGCACAAGGAGGGTGAAGGAGATAGTGCTTTGTAGACACCAGTGACTCATTTAAGTGCTCAAAGCTAGGTGGGATGGGTCTGTCGTCTCTGAAATACATTCGTTTGAAATAGGAGGTGAAAGTGTTGAGTGTCTTGTGGTGGGGCTTGAGGATCAGTGTGTCCCTATGGATTCGTAGCCAGTCTTGGCTGCAGAACTAGGCTGCTTGTAAGAAGCTGCCTTCCAAAAATGAAGAAGGCAGAACACAGCAGTGCCGTGACTGGCATGTGGCTTGAGCTACGAGGAGTGAGAAGCTTTTTGAGGAGGGTTTTCCTTCTCAAATTTAACAGCCATTGTTGATTCTGATGACTATTTAAATAATCTGATTTTTAATTGAAAAATTATTTTTGAACTTGTTGGTATTTTTGATCTTCAACACATTACTTCCTGTGTAACTTTACTCTGGTGCTGTTTGCTGTGTGCAAAACAGCTGTCTTTTCCATGGCTTCCCCACTGGTAAGTGACTGAACACTCTCTGCCATCTAGTCAAAATCTGACAGTCCTCGTCATCAGTCTATATGAATTTCATATTCTATCTGTTGCCAGAAACCTCACTGTTGACTCTTTGTACATATAGGCCTTTCCACAGGGCTGATGATGCTGCTACTGTTTTCTCACTCTTTTATCATTCCAGATTTACATGCTCTGTGACTATACACACCAGTGCAATTCTTTTTGGCTTTTCATTTGTATAAAACAAGCCAAATGTTCTGCTTGTTTTATACTCCAGCAGCTGTTGAATATTTTGCAGAAGTCTTAATCGAATTGCCTGTAATGTCTGCATGATCTTTCCTCTGTAGCAGTGTCTTGTTGGAACCTAGTGTTGTGTATTTGCTATTCATTATTTGTCTGGTTTTTTTCCCTCATCATCATTATTGTGTCTGTCTTTATGTTAAAACTGATGTTATTTTATCACCCAGTGAGCTCATTATCATGAGGTCCTTTTGTAACTCTTCACAGTTGGCTTCAGGTATGACTTCGCAAATATTTTTTGTTAACTGCAAATTGTCTTATTGTATGGCTGTTGTTGCAAAGCAGAGAAGGAAACTCTCTTGGCAAACCTAATTAGGAAAATTACAGTATATTATTAGAAGTGAAACATGATATTTAATCTTGTGAGTTTGTTGTGAACTTCTGCTCTGACTTTAGTCTTCATACTGTCTGCAAATGCTTAGCACTTTTAGTTGCTCTTTTAATATCTGTAAGGCCTAAGTCATCACGATAACTGGGTGCCACAAAAATCATCAGGTTACCAAGATTAGATGAGTAATTTGCTTTCATTTTGCTTAATTTTGAGCTTTTAGGATTAGTATTTCCTAGCTATTCCCTACCATTTTCAGAATTGTACTCTTTAATGAATACTGACAGTTGCTTGTAAAGCTACTTGTAGGTGATAAGGTTTTATGAAATGCACTTGTTGTGCATTTTCAGATTTCCAGTGAAATGGGCTGTGCTGCAGTATGGTTCTCTTCTTAAACTTGAAGATTCTTGTAATAGGAATCAATAGAAGGTGGGAATGGTTCAGGGGTTTTGTTGTTGTTTTTCTCCTTAAAGGGAAATGAAATTAAAACAGACTTTGTAATATTTTGCTTCGGTGAAGATAACCACCTGTATCTCTCCCATCTGGGTCTCCAATCACCAAAACATCAGCATATTTTTCACTTAGGGGAAAGGTAAATGTGATGATTATAATCTTTGAAGTGCTTCACTGGAAGGTAAAAATTATTTTCCCGAAATAGGACATTAAAATTTGTGGACAGGTTTCTACTTTTCTGATTTCAAAGTATATATTTTTAGTATGTGTGTGTGTAGCTATTTTGACTCCAGTTTAACAGTTAGGAAATTTACAGTACATAGTGCAGGATTATTCTTTAGTTCTTTTCCTGATGGACTTTGTTCATCTGGTAAAGGAAATATGGGATCTTAAATTGTGGATTTCCATTCAGCGTTACAGTACCATAATAATTAAATTGATCACTCTTCCAATATGTAAATTGGGAGAAAATTTGNGGTTGGTTTTTTTTTTGTATTTTTGGGGGGTTTCTTTCATTTTTTTTGTAGTGGACAGTCCTGTTTAATTGCTATAAAATTGTACCATGGTTTCTATTCTTCCAGGTGATGGACAGAAGGATAAATACATTCAAGTAGGTTTTCAGGATTTCTAAAACCTATTCATTGTTGTAAAGTGGTTATCTCTGTAAAAGCCAAATATTAGTAGTATAAACTTTGCAGCCCATAAAGTTGCAGAGGATTCCTGGAGGGCATAACTTTGACCAGGAGGGAGTTTGGTAATTATTTTGTTTTGTTTTGTTTTGTTTGTTTGTTTGTTTGGTTTGGTTTGGTTTGGTTTTTTGTTTGTTTGTTTTTCTGGTCTGGTTTGATTTTATTCTCACCTGTTTTATCCTGGAAATGTTGTATAAAATGGAAGGAATTCCTACCAGGTGTCAGGGGCTAGAGTGTGTACAGGCTGAAGGTTAGAAGTTATAAAGTCTCTTATTTACAAGCTAGGCAAATATTGCACTAAAATGAGGCACATTCAAAACCCATATTCTTGTTTTTGGAATAGAAATGTGTGTAAGCATAACAGCAACAGTCCACTTCTTATATTTATATAGGTTTTTTCATCTCTGAGTGGTGTTGATAATATTATTTATTCAACCAAACCAAATTTAGTTTTTCTTTTTTGCTCTTTATTCACCTGGTAACACAGAAATTTTGACATCGTCTTTCAAAAATAGTGTTGTGTGTCAAGTTGATATTTGTGCAGGTTGAAGGAAGCTCTTAAATTATGGCTTTAAACAGAAGTTATGCAAGTCAATACATATTGTAAAGTGCAAAACAACGTGTGTCTTTAAATATCCTTTTGCCACTAAGCTTGAATGAAAATCAATTAAGCTTCAGAAAATGACAAAAATGTCGAGACTTCCTTTAACCAGTCCAAATTTTCTACTGCAATGTGAGCAGAAAACTGTGTCTTGCCAAAAGCCAGCTGCTCATGCTCAGTTGTCAGTAGCATCTCCCTTGCTTTGGAAGTGCTGGCGAATGCCAGGCTGTGCTTACCTGTTCTGCTATTCCCAGCAGGCTGGAAAAATCTCTGCAGTTACAGGTAAGCACAGATAGTAGAAAAAGGTTTGGAAGAGGGCTCTGTCAAACCACTTATAGGAAATGTGTTCAGTTTTCGCTGCAAAACATTGCAATTCATTGTGTCAAAGCATGAAAGCACTTGATTTTTCAACATTTTAAAGACTTTTTTTTCCCTAATGCTTTCTTCACAATAAATAGCTGAGTTAAAATAGAGTCTGTAATTTGAATATTGAGAAAATTTTTGATTTAAGGTAGGGACATGCCTGACTGAGAGACATAGACTAATGCTGCCTAACCTGTCAGCATGGCTGTCTAAATGCTTCCCTTTCCAACTTTTAAGCTAAGATAAATTAAAACAAAGACTCTATATATTGAAGTTGCTTTTCAAAGATACTGGCTGGAGTTTGTTATGGTTTGAGGTTTTTTTCCCTTACAGAAACCTGGATATAGTTTATGTCCTCTTACCGTTACAGACAGATGAACTATAGAAAAGTGGTAGAAAAGTGAGTGTGAACTCATCCAGTGTCCTTATTGTAGGCCAATAAACTTCCTTAATTTATATCTGTGTAGCCTTTCTGTGTTTAAGTCCTTTATCTCCTGTTAGCTGTAAATTTGAAAAAAAAAAAAGAAAAAAAAAGGGAAAAAAAAAGAGGTTACTCTCTAAAATTAAACTGAGTTGAAAAGTAACTTTCTTCACGTGGCAACGGGTGGTGAGCTTTTTGGATGGAGGGAGACATGTTACACAAATCAAAACAACAGATCGATATGACCCATTTTTGTTGGGTCAGTGCTTCTTAATTGGTGCTCAAGCAAAAAGGAAGGTCAGTGGCAGTACTGCACACCAAACCCAGAATTCATCATTCTGGAGCTCAGGAGAAAAAAAAAAAAAGTTTACTCGGTAGTCAATGTCTGCAGATTGTTATTGTGCACTCCTTCCAGTTGTAACTCCATTATTTGCCTCAGGATTAAATAGAAGTATTCAAGACTTCCAGGAAAACAGACATTTCACCAGAAGTTGCAAGTCATATGAGAAAAGCTCTTTTTTTTTTTTTCTCTGCCCCCAGTTGGCAAAAACAGTTTTAGGGGAAAAGCGTTCTCTTTCTGAACTTGTGATAGCTATTTGACAACTGAGTAGTGATTCACTAAATCCAAATTAATTTTATTGCAAAAAGAATGAGATTGCATTATGCATTGTCAAATATAACAGTATTGAAGTTTTAAATGTTGATTTTGTTTAGGGTTTTTTGTTATTTGTTTTTCCTTGTGGACAAATGCATGAATTTTGAAAATAAATTTTCTTACTGTCACCCTCACATGGAATTTTAAATATTTTTTTTATTCATCTTGGAGGACCAAAGATAATCAGGCAGGAAGCCATCTCTGTTTACAAGACAAAAAAGCAACCTACCTTCAGAAGAGACCAATAGAGACCAACCTGTTAAATACAACCTTTTTTTCTTCAAGGCCATGCTAAACCCACCATTTCTGCATTTCTGTTTTTTTCTTAACTGGGAAGGATCTTTGAATAAATGGTTTTTAGTGGGACATTTCAGCTGCTGTAGGAATGTTAGTATAAAAACATATAAAAAATATAAAAATAAATAATCTTTGAAGGTACTTGTTAACTATCTGCTATTCCATAGGTGGCTTTAAAGTTAGGTTGCTTTTCCATCTTTTTAACTGCTGTAAGATATGAAGTATTCTGGCATAGGCACCTAATCAGGCTTTGCAGTATATCCTGTGAGATATTTAAGCAGTAAAGCATTTGCATATGTTCTGCTTCATGAGGATTTCTTTAGTTTTGGAAGTAAATAAAACTGGTGTGTGTTATGTGCACGCTACTAATGGAGTGAAAGGGGAATTGAATCCTTGTGATAAAATGGACTCTGATGAAGGCTTGCTTGGGCAACCTTCTGAGTACTAAAGACACTACTGAGGTTTTTCTTTTCCCTGCCAAAAGCACTTTGCCATTCTCATAAGTTGCTTCTTCCGAAATATGTTTGAGATCCTTGTGAAATGCATTTGGTAGAATGCAAGACTGCCTTGCTTAGGCTCTTTTAGGCAGCCTCTCAGGTTTTCTTCCTTCTCAATTGGGTTGCTAAGAAAGATCCCTGCTTCTGGGAGTGTTCCTAGCTGATGCAGCTTGGGGTGCAGAGGAAGGGATCTTGGCATTTCTTTTAAAAGTCTTTTTCTCCGAGCTTCACTTTTGCTGGAGCTTTTAGTTTAACACATTCAGGAGTACTGGCAAAACAACACAGATTCTCTTGAAAGCTTTTGTAATCAGTCATCTTACTCCCCCGCTCCAAATGTGGTTTTCAAATTTTTGTGAATCTCCAAAGAAGTCCTGAAGTATTTCCTTCCATATCCATGCTCCTCTCCTGAGAGTCTGTGCTTTTGTCAACGATTGTGAGATCCAGTCAGACTTCCTCTTGGTATCCTACTTTTCATGCACATTATTGCCCTGTTGGGGATTGTGGGTTTTGGCTCTTCAAAGGAGCTGAGGCATTTGTCGTTTGCTATAAGGCTTTTTTGCAAATAAAGCATTGATCTGAAGGTTGAGTTTTGAGTTTAAAGAGCCTGTAATAAAGTCTATAAAATCAGCTCCCATGTTGCACAGGCTTCAACGGAGTCCCTGTGTCGGAGATCTCGTGCAGTAAAGATCCGTTAGGGCCTTGGTCTTGTTTTCTTCTTTTCCTCTGTGGTGTGCAGGATGCAGGGTACAGGGAATCTGGGAGTCATCTTGTCACCTCGATGCTGAGGTTTTTTATTCATAAATTAACTAATGAGTTAAAAACACAATTCTAAATAAAACTTACTACGCTTATCAGAGATTTATTTTTAACATATGAAAAATGATGTTTCTTTCTATGTATATTTTCACATATTTTCTATCTATGTATGTAATTTCTATTTGGTTTATCTTTAAAATGTAAACAATATTCTGTGCAAAACCTCTATCTGTTAGCATAAATGAGTTAATCTTATTTTTCTCTTAAAATGCAAACAATATTCTCACTCTGTTTTTGTTATGTCTTAAAACTAAGTTAACAGAACTGAGTAAAGGGTTTATCAGGTTTTCAAAGGCATTTAGCTTAAAACTCTTTTTAAAATACCTAGGGTACATTCCAGCTACTTACTTACTTATTTGCTCAAAACTATAGCTAAAGCTTTTACTTATATTTCTACTTCATGGCTATTTGGTTTGATTTATCTTAATTTCTCTGGGGAGTTTAATTCAATATCTGCTTTATTCCCTTTTTCTGTGGAGTTCAGAGAAAATCCTGCCTCTTGTATCCCAACACATTATAAAGGACATTTCTGACAGAGCAGCATTTGAAAAAGGGATTGAGGAAATCCATGGAAGAAAAATTCAGCGAGACCTATTAAATACAAAGACATCAGTTACAGGTTGTTGGGAGAAAATTCATGGAAATTATTATGCTCTGTCTGCCCTGGTTCTGCACTCTTCTGAAGACATCTTGTATAAGCCATAGTTGTAGGCTGCATTTTGTGCTAGACTCATTGGCTCATCTGCTAAGGTCATCCTTGTGTGTGTTGTTACACTGTACTCAGGTAAAAGGTGGAGAAAACAGCACAGGAATGAAGGTATTTTATCTCAGAACAGTGATATTGCTGGAATTTAGTGTAGGAAATCTGTTCAGCAGAATGAGTCCATCACTTAAGAGACAGAGTTAATAGCATTAGGTAGTGCTCTTGCTGCCTTTGCCTTAGGAGCTTGGTTTGGATGTGCCATGCAGCTTCCCAGAGCTGGGTAATTTGCTGGAGTATATCATTAATAATACTGTTGGCAGTCTTAAAACATGTGCAGCTTGTGAATTCAACATGTCATTAATTTACATACAGTCCTTGGTTTATTCAGACTTATTCTTGTCTTTCAGTGCAAATGGATGCTGTTTGTCACATAAATACCTCGGCAAGAGTTCTGCCTTCTTGCCTTAGAGAAAACTGGACTAGAGAAAATAGAAAATTGACAACAGCCTGAGCTCTTTTAGATTGTGCTCCTGTGTAACAGCATGTTATCGGTCCTTTGGCAGGTGAGAACAGTCATTTGATCACATGTTCCCTCCATGCCAGTCTATAAAAAATTCACAGTACATAAGCACCCTTTTCTATAAATATTTTACAGTCCTAAAAAAAGGTAAATACAAAGCATATCTGCTGCTGGGTGTGAGTAGAAGCTCCTAATGCACTGGGGTACCCTTTCCTGGGGAATTTGGTTTGATTAATAGCTCTTACGCGCTGCACTCTTCCAAAAGCAAAACATTTGTGTCCACAAGAGGCCAAGTGGTAACGTCATTGCTGCCGGGGATGATTAACTCTGCTTGCCGAGGCACAGAAACAGAAATTGCTTTTGCCCTCTTGTCAAGGTGGGAACAGAATTTTATGTATGAAATTCATACACCTAGAGGATAAAATCAAGTTAATTTGGACTTAGTGTTTAAGTTAAAAACTTGAGAAGGTACAAACCAAGAGAGGAGGAGTGTGCTAAAAACAAAAGTAGTTTGCAAGAAGAAGAAAACTCTTTTCTTCAACTGCATTTTAACTGAAGCATAATAAGCATTAGTTTGTCCAGCATGATTTCGAAGCACTTTGGTATAAGAAAATACTCTTGTGGGCTGTAGTCATCCACTGACCTAAAGTTCAGCAGAAATATTTCATGGTCCATTAGCAAAGTAGTACAGTGGGTTGCTGAAAAGGTCCCAGGCTGTGTCGGCTGTTTCACAGTCAGTGGTACACCTTCCTCCTCACCTACTTCCCCAGGGACAAAGGACATTAGTGTTATTATATTGTAAAGCCAGCTTCAAAGGCAAGCGGCAGGTTTTAACAAGAAGCTCATTGCCATACTGTAAATAGTGGGGGACATACTAAAAAGCCTGAACCTGGCACATTAGTGATCGTGACAAGGAAAATATGGCTCATTTAGCAAAAGTGATTTGAAGGTCATGCTCGGTTTAAATAAAGCAGACTGGTGTTTTCTAGTCTGTCCCTGGACTTCAGTCAGCTTAACTAAAATAGTTAGGATCTGTGTAAAGTGCTCGTGTGAATTACAGTTCACAAGTGTTCATCACTGGTTGTATAACAGGCAAAGACATGTTGCAGTAGTTGATCTCCAAGTCGAGCAAATAAAATAAATAATGGGTTTTTTTTGTAGGTCCTGGCGCTTCTGACTTCTGCTAATTTGTGTTCAATTAATACAAGACCCAGGATTAGAATTTTAGTATTTTTGGCTGCCAGCCACCTGATCAAACAAGTGGGCTACCTCTCCGACATGACAGTTCTGGCTTCTTCCTCATTTGAGCAATACTGGTTTCCCCAATGCCTCATGGGAGCTGCTTAACATCTGAAAGTGGGAAAAAAACCCTGAAAATGATTAAAGAAATGTTTGCATTGCAAACTTATAGAAGAAAATGCATTTATCGTGTTCTACTGTACTTAATGTATCTTCTTAAAAATGTTATGGTGACAGAAAATTTCCCATTCATATTTGCCATCAAAGAATGGGTGATGTTTTATGGAAACCTGTCCTATTTTCTTTTGTTTCTTGAATTTAGGTATTATTATTTTTGTGACTCCACAGTAGTTCAGAGGAGAGTCAAAAGCTTGATTCTGGTTTCAATGCTCTCTTTTTATGTAACTATGCAGACACTACTAAACTCTACTGTGCATTGTCCAGTCTTACTAGATGTCTAGTATAAAAATAGATATAAAAAAAGATTAATATTAGAAATTCGTTTAAAGAGAAGAACACAAAGCTGGCATAGTACTCACTGATGAATTATACCTCTGTACTGCTACATCGCTTCTGGTCCTGTTTCCCTAGTTTGGAAAGCTGATGGGACGAGAAAAGCCTATCCACTACAGGATAATCTCCTGCATGTTCTTTCCTTAAGATGTAGTTTATTCAAACGTGATTCGCAAGCATGCTGTCATTAATTTTATTCTGTAAAGTTACTTTATTTTTAATTTAATTCATGTTGGCATCTTTTGATGTAGGATCCTCTTTGTAGTGGGGGACCTTTCACAATGAGGCTTAAATTAGCGTGTGGTGCCTGAGGGCCAGCCTTGCTTTCCAAGGACAGGGGGTCCTTTGGGATATACCACTGTGGCTGAAGGAGCTTGCAAAGAGGAGCCAGACCTGCTGCAGGTGTGGGTGCCCTGTCCTGCCTGCTCTGCTCCCTGCTCCATCAGGAGTGGGATGTGAACAGGTGGCCGTGTCTGGGTTGAGTTGGCCCACACGTGTGAGGCGTGGGACATTACGCTGCTGTGTTATTCTGCACCTGATGAGGCAGATCAGGATGGATCCAGCTGTAGCCTGGGATTAAGCTGCAGTCTTGCTTTCCTCAGCAGGGAGTTTGGGGGAGCTCAAGAGAGAATGTCACAGGGGAGTCAAGGAAATGGCAAGTAGCTGGAATTTAAAGCAACAGTGGAGTGAGCTTGTACGGTTGTGTCTGTCCTTTAGTGGGCAGCTTATGTTCTGTTTGGAGGCATTGAACGATATTTAAAGCACAAACAATGGGGGGAAAAGGACATTTTAGAGTGTAACAATGAGGTTTAGGTGCAAAGTTCCACCGTCTTTTGGACTAAAGCACCTGCCAGTGTCTCCGAAACATATGTCTGTGTCTTGAATGATTTGAAAGTGGAGTTCATTATGCAGCTGCAAAGAAAGAGTTATGACTTAGAGGGATTTGAATGCCTTTTCCTGGAATGAGGGTGAGGGTTCAGTAGTTGTCACTCTTCGAATATCTGCGTTTCCATTGTGACTGTTCAGGATATGTAACTTGATCTGGTTACAGAAGCATTCCTATGTGTTAAACTTATGCAGGGAATCTTTCCGCTGGGTTTTGTCAGTAAACATAGTGAAATGCAAAGTAAGTTTCCTTTGCAAATAGGTCAACTTCTGAAGAAGATGCAGCTTTTTGAAGGAGCACAATTCTTGTCAGTAGTCTGAAGATGCATCTGTGGAGTGCGGCACATTGGTTAATCTGTGTTTTCAGATGTCTTGAGACGTCTGGAGATGGTTGTGTGTCGTCCCACATCATCTGACCCAGGTAAAATCACTGATTCAAAACTAGTAAGTCCAGGCTGAAAGAAGTAGTTAGACTATTTTCTTCTTAGAGATCAGTTTATTTCCTGAACCAAAAGGAATATCATGAGAATCTGAATTAAAGTAGCATGTGGTCAAGACATTGCTGGTTTGTGAACTTGTGCTGTGAAGTGTGAAGCTAAATGATGCTTATGGTTAAATCTAAGGGCCTGCTTTCTGCTGCTTCCAGCTTCCAGCCAGACTTTAAAATTTTGACATTAAATCCTTTGGGCTGGTGTCTCCTGCAGGGCCGTTGTTATTGTTTCTTTGTTAAAAAATTTCTGAAAGAATGACTATGAACATGATTTTCTAAGAGAAAGCAACATGAGTTTTTGTTTATGTGTAAATGGATTAAAGCTGTAGTAGTGACCTGCTTTGGGCCAAGGGCTTAAAATTGTACACTATAATTTCCCTGGTGTTGGAGAGTTGACCTTGGTCTTCTTGAAAAATATCTCAAGTTTGGCTAAGAAAAGAGTGGCAGTATGTCTCTGTCATTTGTCTCTGAAGAGTGGCAGTATATGCGTGCTGGGTTTGAAAACTCAGTTCTCAACACATCGTCTTGGCATTGCAGCATCCAGCAGGTCAGTTGGTGGCCATAGATAGGTCCTGAGGATGAGTTTTTTCCCACCTGAGTTCATGTGTTTAACTGGATTTGGGCAGCAGTCTGTAAGTCAACAGGTTTCTCCCCGCTAGTGACCTAGAGAAGGCCCACCTTGCTTTCACAGCATAGTAAGTCTTTGGGGTTTGGGAGGTGTTTCGGTTTTGGTTTTTTGTTTCCTTGTTTTTGAACCAGAGCATTGCTTACAAATTATCAAACTTGTAAGGCTAAGTATATTTAGTACATCTCTTCTGTCTGGGAAAGAGGAGTTCATCTACTTCAAACTGTGCAGTCCCCTTTAAGTACAACTGAGAGTTTTCTAACTTTTAAATTCTTGAGTTTCTGCTATATTTATAAGAGAAATATATGGATCATGTTGATAATTTTTGACAGTAAGAGCAACAAATTGACCCCCACTGTTGACATCTCTTACTGAAGTTTTTAATGTGATGTGTAATACAGAGTGTTTATAAACCTCAAAAAGTGTAAAACTGTTCTAACACCTTTTGAGTGGACTTAGTGGTTTCTCTTGAGATCTGTGGTGAGACTGTGTAGAGTACTATGCTCCTTTACTGGAAATCGTCACCTGCAGAGATGCCTTTTGAAGATGAGGTCTTTGCTCATTACTATATGCTATCTACTGAAGCATGAATACATCATGTCCAGGAAGTCTCAGCTTCACCATTAGACAGATACTGCATAATCCATTGCCACATAATCTGGCTGATAAGTAAAACTACTCTACCAAAGCACCTCATATTTTGTAGATAGCAAGAACTCCTATTTTCCAGATGAAAGATCCAACAGGTTTATAATAAGGCAGGGCTTTATATTCACTTGGAATTCCCAAAGATGAGGCTGTCTGCCCCATATTTCTCTGAGATCTTTATCTGTGGGCTTCTAGTGTCTGTGTGCTTTGTCTTGTTTAATAATTAATTTATTTTTTTTCCTAACCATGACAAAGGCTTTCTACTCCTATGCCTTGCTAGCTTTCTGTGAAAGGGAAGTGATGCTTATCCTAAAAGGGATCCAAAGCTAAATAGCTTTTATGAATACATGTCCGTTCATTTCATTTCACTTAACCTATGAAAAATTGTATTTGTAAGTGTGCATACTTGATCAATTCCTTTGACTCAACGGTGTGAGAGGCTGAAAATAGACAGTAATAGTTGTAAAAAGGCAAAAAAGAATTTGTTGTTATGTTGAGTACTTACTTCATCTTCAGCAGGAATATTTTGCAGCTCAGTTGTTTGTTTGTATAGTTTGTTTAGCTACACTGGGGAGTGTTGTCTTGAGTTGAGATACTTAATGATAATAACAACTAAACAAAACCAGCAAACAAACAAAACCTTCTGCCAGACTAAGGGACACTTGGTACTGAGGGCTTTATGCTGGTGATGTATCATTAATTTTGGCAGGACAGCTAACTTTGGCTGGTATGTTGGGACACGATTAGAAATAGTGGGAAGAAGAGCAGAGTTTGCATTTGCTGGAGCCTCTGGTTTTCTCCAGTTGGGTGGGTTTTGCAACACACAAGGTCAGGGTAAGCTGTAATGTTAAAAATGGCCTGTGACCTGGCAGGCATTTTATTGAGGAATATTACTGTTGTTGTTGTTGTTGTTGTTATATTTTCTAACGTAAATTCCATTCTTATCCCTTATTTACTTCCCTGTTTACTCAAACTGCTGGATTTTCCCCTGTAACCACAGTATCTTCTGCTTTCCTTCTAAAATTTCATCCTTTCCCTCTCTCTTACAATGTTCACTACCTTTCTCTGTTTTTCTTCCACTTTCTATGAAATCTCTCCCTTCCTTTCTGTTCCACAACCAGTCATTTCCTTTTCCTATCTTCCTCTCCCATTTTTTCCTTTTCTTGAGCACTTTCCTCATATATTGAATTCTACTTTTCTTGGCTTTTCCCATAATTTTATTCCCTGCTTTATCTTTTCTCTCCCTTCTCCTTGTTTTGCATCCCTCATGTTCAGGTTTTCAAGGTGGCATCTCTTCCTTCATTCTCCTGGTGCAGGTGATGGGCAGAGGAGGTATGACAGCTGCCTAGCATGTGGTTGTGAGCACGTATGTTGTGTAAGTGGTACGGATGAAGCACTTCAAATTATTCTGTCCTCACCATGTTTGCACTTGCCCCCTGCTAAAGGCATGGCCTCCTTCAGAAAGGACTCAGTTCTGTCTCCTGAGTTTGCACCAGTAGAAACTCCTGAGGCTCTTGATGATTTGAGAAATCAGGTGGTGTTACGTTTGACGTGGATTTTTGAGACAAACTTTCCATGCTTCCCTTTTCTTAGGAAAATCTTCATGTAGCATGAGGGTAAGAAATAGGATAATACTATGTTTCACTCTGCTACCCTCCAACCTCAAATGCTCTTTTGTATGAATTCTCACCGTAGTCTCACAAATCTAGTATGTGATTCTGCTGTGCACTTCTTTTTTAAAAACCATGGCTACTACCATTTCTATGCTGTGTGCTGTTTGCTTTGCTGCCACGTGCTGTGTCTGTTTTTTTTCAGTCTTAACACCTACTACTTGAGAAACAACTTTGTCAATTTTATGGTTTGCAGCCCTGCAGAGTATTACTACTTGTGACTTTCAGCAGTGTGAGATATAACATTTACCCTTCTTCCAAAATTTCCGTCTGTCTCCTACATCTATTACTGAAAACCGTTACTGACATTTCTGAATTGGAATGTGTGGCTCTAGGGAGAGTATTTCCTCTTTTACATTTAGCCAGCTAAATCATCAGCTCAACAAGCTATCAGCTCAGCAAGCCCTTGTGGAGAGGCTCTTCTTGTCTTTCCACCTCTCTTTCCTTTTCATCAGTTATGAGTATTTTCTCACCCCTTCGTATGCTTTCAGCTTAATTTCATTCTTCATTGATGCTGTTGGACAACACTGGTGGAATATGTAATTCGAGGAGTCTGTAATTTATGTACTGTATATAATTGCATAGGATTATTTCAAAATGTACTGATTCTCTTGTGCCTTGTTGTTCTTTGTGTTCTTTATGAAGTAAAGCTATCTAAGTGTCATCCAGACCCATCTTATTGCACATTGGACTTGAAACTGAATTTTTGAGCAATTAGCATTGCATTGCCTTTCTTCATGCTAGCAGTAGGAACTTCTGGTGTAAGTATTGGTTACATAGTAAAACCCCTTTTGGTTGCATTGCTAAGTAGTAGAAAAGCCTTTTGATGTGAAGACCTAGAAGTTAGAACTGGGATCTGATCCTGAAACTGGGTCTGAGTAATTCTTACTCACCCAACTAACAGTGCTGACTTCAATTAAGACTGGTGAATCCAAGCACAGAATAGTAATTGTTTTGACATGGAAAAGCTGACAGTGTTTTTAGAACTCTTTTTATTGGCGTATTTTAAAATCTCACTTATTCCAGTCCTTCTCTTTTTTCTTGCACGAAAATAATCTGTCAACTGTTTCTGGCTGGTATTTACAAAGCTGTTTTTCTTTGAAGCTGAATAGAAGGAAACATCATGTTCATGGTTTCACTGTGTATGTATAAAATATAGTTAGTGGTTAATTTTTTTTGTAATATCTAACCCTTTGATTTTCAGATCTGTTTTTATGTAAAATATCCTAGGTATTTTATAGTCCTCAAATTTAGTGCCATATTACTTAAGTGCCATATTGGAATCTGAGGTTTTGATGCTGAAGGATGTATTTGCAGAGGTACACAAAGACTAATTAAATCAAAAGAATATTTAGATAAAGACTGCTTCATATTAGAAAGGACTCATTGGAGCATGATGACTTGGTGGTTGAGCCCTTTCATGAAGCCTTTATGGAACAGCCTCTAGGTTAACAGGAAAACGAGCTCTATTGTCTGCTTATGGAAGGTTTTATTTCCCATAATTTTGAAATGACCTTTTTTGGGAGAAATAGCGGGAAACAAAAAATCTGGGCAGAGTACTACCGTTCTCATTTCTAAGGAAGAGCCAATAATGAGTAACAACTTATAATGTACTAACACAGTCTTAAGGGCCAAGTGATAAATTAATGAGAACGGGTTCTTGTATACAGTTTTGGAGACGAAGCACATTTGATTGAATTGTTTCACAACTAGCGTGCCTAATTATTGTGTCTACCACATTCATCTATTTAAATCATTCCAAACTTTTGGATTGCTGCCTGGAATATTACTGCAGTATGTGTTTCAACTGGTTATTCCCTTGTCACGTGTAAAGGAGGATGATTTAAAAAAAAAAAAAAAAAAAAAAAAAAAGAATGAACTTTGGCTGTATGTTTATAATATCTGATAAAAAGGGACAATAGGTTTCATAATGTTGATTTGAATGAGTTGCACGTGAACTTATGCTGTATTTGTTTTGTCAGGTCAGTGACTTAAAAAGTGCCTTTGCCAAGTCACTTTTACGAGCGAGGACTACTACGCCTGTGTTCTCAAAATCCCATCTTTGCCAGCCAGACATTGCCTTCACCTTACACCTGGCAGAAGATACCTCAGCTGTCTCCATTTGCCAATTAATTGGTGGGAAACTGAAAGCAGAAAAAGGATTATTATTATTATTATTATTCCTGGGACATGAACAAATGACTGCATTGCTTTTCTTGTGTAATCAATACTGGCAAGCAACCGTCAGAGGACTGCTGTTCTATCAAGGAGTGCCATTGCATTGATGGACCTTGGCTTAAAACTGGTGCATCCGTGATTACAATCAACAAACCCACGTGTTTTGCAGACAGAAATGCAACTGAGCATGTGTTTTCCCAGCCAAAAGTCTACAAGTGGGACTTAATGATTGATGAGTGACTGCTTGCTGATAAACTTTCTCTGCTTGTTCTGCTTTGTGTGTGTTGGACGTCGTTAATCGTCCCCCACTGTTTGTTTTTTTAACTTCCGTTTCAATTAGAATTGAATTTTTTTTTTTTTTTGATCCCT